>RQTK01001238.1:23076-51376 GCA_003991915.1 Elysia chlorotica
ATGATGATGATGATGATGATGATGATGATGATGATGATGATGATGATGATGATGATGATGATGATGATGATGATGATGATGATGATGATGATGTAGACTTGCAGACTTAGTGAGTCATGTCTCCTTTCTTGGTAGAAGTTAAGGGCGCATATATGGCCATACTATTGACCTATATACGCCTGTTGTACTTTCTGCCTCGTTAAAATGAACTATTTATTTTATAATAACTTGAAGCATCTTACTTCTATGTTAAGATAAGGGTTTGCTTTTCGGTATTTTTTTTTGTTTTGCTGTTGTTGATGCCACTGTCCATCACACCCCAATGAGCTTGTCAAACGGTTGAGAGATTTTCCTTTAGTTTTATTTTAAACTTTAATGCCTTTAATATAATCTGTTTGTGACATTGTTTACTCGTATGTTACGATGCAGTCACGCCTGGTTTGGTTGTGTTAAGGAAATCAGCTGCTTTGCGAGAACGAACTTGGGGCAGAATGCACAAACACGACGTAGCTTACGTCTCGGCGTAAGCCTTCTCATTATTATATTGTTACGACAGGGAGACGTGAGCTACGTCTTGTTTGTGCATTCTATTTTTGGAGTCTGGATCTAGTATGTTCTTTAGATTACTGGAAATTTGATTTAGGCATAGAGTAATGTTTATGCATAATAACTATTATTATCGTAATGTTGACAAAAAATTGTGCCCGTGTCATCGTGAAGTAGATTCAACAAATTGCGCCGTAACAGGGACTCACTGTATCTAATCAACGCCCCACTGGTAGAAGCCCAAGATACACATTCCCTGCTGGGTTTAGACAGGGGCTGATGTTTTTTTGTCTTTCGTTTTGAGAATAGAACTCAGGGCCTCAGCAATTGACCCAAAACGCTTTAACCAATTCACCACCGGCACCGATAGAATATATTTACAAGTGAAAGATAAATGTGCAAAAAAGTACCCGCAGAGCAGATAGTAGCATGGTATACAAAAAGTTGATATTTATATATCTTTTCGGATTTGCTTCTCAACATAGTTTATTTATAAACAACTTTTGAAACGTTGGGATATAAGAATACATTTTTTTTATTCAAATTATATTGGTCATTATAACCTCACATTAAATGTAATCCAAGATTTGATATTGACATGAGACGAAACTGGACTTAGCCTGGATATGAGACAGAAAATAACATGACATTTAACTTGATAACATTTTCTAGCACTGAATTTGATCTAGTGCTAGATATTAATATAACCGTTGCAGTAAACCCACAGCACGCGCAATGTTTTGCTGGGATTGTTTGAGATGTTATTATGGTGTCAATATTACTGTTACTGTAAACCCAATGCTTTTAACAGCTTTTTGTCAATATTACCGATACTGTAAACCCAATGCTTTTAACAGTTTTTGTCAATGTTACCGTTACTGTAAACCCAATGCATTTGACAGTTTTTGTCAACATTACCGTTACAGTAAACCCAATGCATTTGACAGTTTGTTGGTGTCAATATTACCGTTACTGTAAACCCAATGCATTCGACAGTTTGTTGGTGTCAATATTACCATTACAGTAAACCCAATGCATTTCACAGATTTTGGTATCAATATTACCATTACAGTAAACCCAATGCATTTGACAGGTTTTGGTATCAATATTACCATAACAGAAAACATAATGCGTGTTATGTGTTTTGGGGTCAAAATTATCGTACCAGTAAACATAATAACTGTTCCGTGTTTTTGGTGTCAATATTACAGTAACAGTAAGAATAAAGCGTGTCCATTGCTTGGGTATGAATATTACCGTTACAGTAAACAGAATACATGTGCCAACATGTTTTGGTGTCAATATTACCGTTACAGTAAACATAATACATGTGCCATGTTTTGGTGTCAATATTACCGTTACAGTAAACATAATACATGTGCTATGTTTTGGTGTCAATATTACCGTTACAGTAAACATAATACATGTCCCATGTTTTGGTGTCAATATTACCGTTACAGTAAACATAATACATGTGCCATGTTTTGGTGTCAATATTACCGTTACAGTAAACATAATACATGTGCCATTGTTTGGTATCAATATTACCTTTGCAGTAAACATAATACATGTGCCATGCCTCGGGTTCCTACACCGCCGTTAACCAACAGCATGAGACACCCTATACAAACCTTGTTTATGTACTTGAACCATCTGACCTTGAATAGGTCCATCTCAAACACATACAGGGGCAGAGTGTACATTGATTTGAAAGATTTTCAAAATTTGTGCAGAGTTATTTGCTCTTTTAAGATGGCGACTTGCAGTAAGGCTGCACGGGTAGCTAGTCGAAGGTATGTCATTTTTTTTGTTTGAAAACATGATTTATAGATTAATCCATGAACGGGGTTTATAAATATCAGTTTTAAATGTTAAATGAAATAATGTTCACCAAACTAACTTTTTCTTTAAAGTAGTGTCATTTGAAAGGCGGTCACAGAGACGCCTTTACATGTTACTTTTTTACATCAAAGATGATTTTTTATTTATATAAAAGCCTTTAAATTGAAAATCTAATTCAGGTTGCTACACTGATGTGCATATTATTTTGTAACTCCATATTCCAGGTATCATATTAGTCTCTAGATACAACCCACTCCCAATAAAGCGCATATATGTGTATTTGGAGAGCCAGGAGGATACACACAATGAACTTATTACTTTGTCCATGCCCGTTAAAAGGTTAGAGGAGATCATACGGCATATTCCTCTCTGTGACAATCGAAATCTAGATCAAAATGACAAGATGGCCAAAGTGAGACCACTGATCGCAGATCTGAATGAGAAGTTTCTGCTTCATTGGACAGAGACCCAGTGTCTCACTGCTGCTGAGTCCAGGGGTCCACGCTATTGGCGACACCAGCGCAAACAGTTCATCCTAAACAAACCTACCAGATATGGATACAAACTTTGGTGCCTGAACAGCCCTAATGGCTACTTTGTTTAGTAGGAACCATACCAGGGCGATGGCACAGTTACTAACCACCACAGCTTGGCATGGGGGATCTGTGGTCATGGATTTGACCAAAGAAATTCCCAGCAAGCCTTATCATCTTTTTTTTTTGATAACCTCTTCTCATCAATTCCTTTGTTTGAAGAGCTGAAGACACCTTTGCATCAAAATTGTTTCATGGAGTTTCTTTGAAAAGAGTAAAAACTGGACATTGATTCCATTACATGCATCTTTCCTTAACCCTTCGTCTTTTCACAATGTGATTTGAGTATTTAACATTTATAAAGTTTGAAAAAAATGCAAATGACTGATATTTTCTGTTATTTTGCTGCTGGAAATGAGCACATGTATCTTTCAATAAAGCTCTAAATGTTTCAAAAAGTCCTTTGCACCTTTCCTTAAACTGGCATTGATGTCCATGTAATATTTTATGAAATTGAATAGAAATAAATAACATTTATATAGTTTTAAAAAAACAGCTATGCACCCCTTTGTGGACTACGTCCTAGTTTTGGGACGCTTTTTAACCACCCCAAAATTCAATTAACATTATCTCACATAAAAAATAAACTTAAACTAATTATTTTCACATAAAGGATTAAGACATTTGACGACATGCGCACCACAGGATTAAGGGTTAACCTAGTGCATATGCCAATTTTTTTACTGTTATGGTAATATATGTGCGAGGTTTTGATGTAAAAATTACCCAACACATAGACAAGGTTTTGGCGTCAATATGAACAGAAGAAGTCCCCTGCGCCATATTAGGTCAGCCCACACTTTAATGGGTGTATTTATGCGTGGAGAGAAAACATCATGGCCTGCGCCTTGCGACAAATGATGGAAAACCGCGGCTTGACTAGGCGGCTTTCGTATTTTGTTTCTTCTCTGTCTCTCTGTTTGGCATGTATCCATTATGTCTCTCTCTCTATCTCTATCTCTCTGTCTCTCTCTCTCTGTCTCTCTCTCTCTCTGTCTCTCTCTATCTCTCTCTGCTGATCTCTCTCGATCTGTTTTTTCTATTACTCCCTCTGTTTATCTATGTCTTCCTCTCCATCTTTCTATAATTATTTCTGCATCTCCGTCTATCTGTGTATTTGTCTGTCTGCCTGTCAGTCTGTTTGTCTGTTTGTCTCCCTGTCTGTCTGCTGTCTGTCTGTCTGTCTGTCTGTCTGTTTGTCTGTATGTCTGTCTGTCTGTCTGACTGTTTGGATGACTCTCTCTGTGTCTCTTTCTCCTTCCCTCTCTTTATCTATTCTCTTATTTTCTCTGTATTATTCGTTTTCTTTTTCTTCTGTCTTTCTTTATCTTTCCTCTTTTTCCTCATTTATTCTTGTCGGCCTGTGTGCATCTTCTCTTCTTTATGATGCCGCCTCTCTCTAGCGCTTTTCTTTCTTTGCCTATGTCTCTCACCTTTCTCCATTTATCTCTCCCTCTCTCTCGTATTCTCTCTCTCCCTCTCTCTCTCTCTATTTATCTCTCTCTCTGTCTCTCGCCCTCCCACATAGTTTAACGACTGCTAAGTCCCCAAAAAGACTTTTAGACCCCCTCGCCTTTTGTTCCCCCATGAAGCTAGAGCACTCGGTCTTCATTGGCTATGATAAGACGCAGATATAAATGGCATAACTGTATCGCACGGATGGGTTTCAAACATAGTTTTCAAAAACTTCACTATAAACAGATTGGCAGGCTTATAATAAAAATAAAAAGTTAAAAAAGGAATGTATGCATTAAAACATTAAAGAAAACAACAACAACAACAACAACAAACAAACAAGAAAAAAAAACAACTAACGGATTTGAATGCACAAATGATCTGATCATCATCATCATCATCATCATCATCATCATCATCATCATCATCATCATCATCATCATCATCATCATCATCATAATCCCGACTCGTTACCTTCCTTATACTAGCCATTTAAACCTGCATGTTGTCTAGTAATTTGGAACTATCTCCAGATGAGCTCTTTGATCAACCACCCGCCATAGTGTACGGACTTTAAGCAACTTGTGTAAGGAAACTTGTGATATCCACTACCTTCTATTCTTTTGCATACATCTCCATTCATTTTTGCCATTTTGTCTAATCTTCCGTCGGCCTTTGTGTGTGTGTGTGTCTCTCTCTCTCTCTCTCTCTCTCTCTCTCTCTCTCTCTCTCTCTCTCTCTCTCTCTCTCTCTCTCTCTCTTTCTTTCTCTACCTCTTTATTTCTTTTTTTTCCAATATCTCCTTCCCTGGCGCGAAATGGCTCAAGTGGTAAAGCGTTGGTCTCCAGATCGGGAGGTGCGCGGTTTGAATCCCACAATCGACATATTTCTTTTTCCGATTTCGTACCCGGTACCTGGTTGGGTCGGTGTCAGTATAATGTGAACGGTTGAGACAAGAGTTCAGATCTCTTCGACGTATCTCAGGAGTTGCAGCACAAAAATTTTCAGACGCCAGTCTTGGGGTCCGTCTACAAAATAGTCTATACAGTGCTAACTTTGGACTTTAAACAATTCAACTCAACTTATCTTTTCCCTCCCTATCTATTTCCTTCACTTGCCTCTTTACTCCCTAATTGTTTGCGACTTCACTTCACTGCTACAGAGAAAGTAGCTTGTTATGTTAAAAGACAGAGTTTTAAATAGAGAAGACGCGAGAAAAATTTTTAGAGGTACATACTTCACGGGTGAAGGCAAAACTACTGCATAATGCGGCGTTTGAAGAACGGTTCATGAGAGATAGGCAGTTTATTGTGAAATCTCTATGTCTAGTGCAATTAATATGACCCCATTCTTCCCATACCAAACAAGTGTGAAGAGAGTGTTTTCAGCGTCAACAGTGATGTTTTATCATAACTATGTCAAGGATGGGAGGTTTGAGTCAGCTGAATATGTATTGTTGTTGGTAGTGATTGTTGTAGATTTTTTTGAATTACAAAGAGAGAGAGAGGGAGAGGGAGAGAGAGAGCGAGAGAGAGAGAGGGAAAGAGCGAGAGAGAGAGAGAGAGAGAGAGAGAGAGAGAGAGAGAGAGAGAGAGAGAGAGAGAGAGAAAGAGAGAGAGAAGCAGACAGACAGAATCAGCGAGAGGGAGCACTTTACTGAGAAAGAATGAGAAAAATACAGAGAGAAAGTGATAGAGAGAGAGAAAGTGAAAGAAACAGGTAGACAGACATACAGAAACAGATAGAGAGAGAAGAAGAGGGAGGAATACACTGAGAAAGAGAGACACATAGAAACAAAAGCAGATATACATAGTAAAAGAGCAGGAGAAAAAGAAAAAGTGTGTGTGTGTGTCGCGTGGTTAGAAGCCCTGCCGTCAACACGTGCTTTCTGTTGTTCTCACGTTCAGATCCTCCAGCTGGGCTCACGTGCGCACGAGGGTGACCAATCACTGTGCCTCACGAGTTGATGGCTTATCTCTGCAGGCTGAGAGGTTCAGGGTTCAAGTCCCCCTCACGATAACCCGTGAATCACTCTGACATCACTCATAGCACCAGGCACGTTTCTGTTTCTGTTTTGTTTATTTCAGGTATTTCACCAAGACAAGATTGTTGATAAGACAGTCATTAGTGAGGCTTCCAGGGTATGTCATGCAAAAGTCGGAAATTTGACCTTCGGGGTTTTTCATGGTGTGTTAAATAGTATTAAATGCTCTTAAAGAGATTTCGAAATTTGTAATTCTGTCATTTCTAGAACTACCGATATTCAAAGTATTTGGAAAATGAAAAAGGTCAATATATAATATTTTTGTGTTATAGGGCTGTAGCTCAGAAACTATTTTGATGACTTGTACCTGATTCACTCTGGTTGCCTCACAGTAATTATTGAGTAAATTGATAAGATCAGGCAATGTTGTTGGCATACATCGATAGCTTCGATCTCTCCATGCCTCTAGTTAGCCTATATAGTGCTAATTTTAGACGTTAAACCAAATCAACAACAACAAAAACAACAAATCCGTGCCTCTATGTATTTCCTTATGCATCCATGTGCCATCACATGAATACCTTCGTTTGCGGGGGAAGGGGGGGCGGTGGTCCTGGGGTAGAACATCGACTTCCGACGCAAAAGGTCCGGCTTCGAGCCCTGGCGATTGTGCTCTCTACTGGTTGGGTCGGTCTCAGTTTAATGTGACCGGCGGCTGAGACAGGAGTCACGGTATCCCCGTCCTGTGGACGTTACACCAACTCAACAACAACAAAAACCTGCTTTTGCTTCTCTGTCTCATTAGACCAATATGGCTCACCATGGTAATTCATGCAACAATAATTATGCTTTCCTGTGCCTGTTTACGCCTATACTTTGTATGCTGTGAATCATTGCATCTTCCAGTACCGTCCTATGATTGTATGTGCCTAACCGATCATCTCGGTGGCTCTTAATGACTTTATTGGACTTTGACTACCTATTTTGCCTCTAAATATTTTCCTTGGAACCCATTTCCCCCTAAGAATTTATTTCTCTTCCAAAACACATAACTATCCCTAAGAACACATAGCCCTCTCTAAGGCCCCCTATTCCTCTGTAAGACTCCATAGTCAGACCTGAAAACACATACCTCCACCCCAACCCCCAATTAGACCCAAATCTCAAAAAAAAAAAAAAAAAACTCATATATCTCCCTAAAACACATAATTATCTCCTTTAGAATCCATTTTCCCCCCTAAGAAGACATATTTTGTCCCTCTCGAAGAATCCATAAGCCTCTCCAAGAATCATAGTCACATCTAAGAACCCATACCCCTATCTAAGAACTCATACCCCACCCATATCGAAGAACTGACATCCCCCTGTAAGAATCCGTAACTCTTCCTAAGAGCACATACCCTTCCATAAGAAGTCATAATTATCTCTCTCTAAGAACCCGTGTCCCTTACGGCGGTCTGCACGGACTAGTTTAGTTTTCCTTTAGTTTGCTCTTTGTTCTCTCTCTGATGCTAAATTTAACCTTTCAGTGTTCGGTATTTCAATAGTTTTTTTTATTTTTAAAACAAATAAAAAACGTAGTCACTTTTAGATTATAATAAAAAAGTCAAATGACTAAAAGACCTTAACTATTCTGAGAAGGATATTTATCATGCTTCGGAATAACAATAAATGTTAAAATAATTGTATTAAATACTGCAATGCTGTTTCACAGTAATGATTTTTATTAGGTCGTCCCAGAATATTCGAGTTGTTCACGAATCTCGATACGTCTACCATCATCTGGAAATTGCGAGATTACAAGGGACATTACTCCAGTTACCAGAAGCATTAAATTGTAAACAAACCGACACTGAAAAACAAGTTGTTTACCAGATTGAGAGATTTCTCGAATGTTCTTCACAACCGGGGCAGACATTGTAGGAGAACACACTAACAATGCATAGACTAGATCTAGATCTTTCTCCAGTCTTCTCGTCTTCTCTCTAACCGTCTATGTCTCTCTCATCCCCTGTTCCTCTCTCTCTCTTTCTCTTCGTCTATAGCTATCGCCAAACAAACAACCTCAAACTTGTCATACCCACCCATATCGAAGAACTGACATCCCTCTCTGAGAATCCGTAATCCCCCCTAAGAGCACACACCCTTCCCTAAGCAGTCCTAATTATCTCTCTAGCTCTCTAAGAACCCATATCCCTTACGGCGGTTTGCACGTTTAGTTTTCGTTTAGTTTGCTCTTTGTGAACTTGGACCCAGTTCACTCGCTGATGCTAAATTTAACTTTTCAGTGTTCAGGAACTTCAATAGCTTTATATTTAAAAAATAAATAAAAACGTAGTCACTTTTAAATGTTTAATAAAAAATCAAATGATTGAAAGACCTTAACTATTGTGAGAAGGATATTTTCTCATACTTCGGAATAACAATAAATGTTAAAATAATTGTATTAAATACTGCAATGCTGTTTTAAAGTAATAATGTTTCTTAGGTCGTAGTGACGCGGTTAAATAGAAATCGTGGAAAATGAACATAAGTTCACACTATGACATCGAATGTTTATTTCTGATAAAACAAGTTACAAAGATAAAAGTGTCTACCTGACATTATAACCTGTGATTATCTTGTTGTGGTCAAGTGTTCTTTCGTGAGTCCAGTTTGATCTGCCTTGTGTTGGTTATTTCAAAGCTGCATAATAAGGAGCACAATATGTTCGACATTACCTTTAGAAATGGCCAAAATAGTTAATCTTTTGGTTCATCGAAATACACGTCATTATTTTTGCAACTTGAACTTTAACTAGCGTTTAACAAAGCCCCCCCCCCTCTCTCTCTCTCTCCCTCTCTCTCTCTCTCTCTCTCTCTCTCTCTCTCTCTCTCTCTCTCTCTCTCTCTCTCTCTCTTATCTCTCTCTCTCTCTCTCTCTCTCTCTCTCTCTCTCTCTCTCTCTCTCTCTCTCTCTCTCTCTCTCTCTCTCTTTCTCTCTTTCTGTATATCTATATGTCTGTCCGGCTGTCTGTCTGTCTGTCTATCTGTCAGGCTGTCTGTCTGTCTGTCTGTCTGTCTGTCTGTCTGTCTGTCTGTCTGTCTGTCTACCTGTCTGTCTGTCTGTCCGTTTTTCTCTCCCTCTCTCCCTATCTCTCTCTGTCTCTCTCTATCTCTCTCTTTCTGAATACCATTTAAAAAAAATACGTGACTGTAATTGTTTAGATGTTTGAATCAAGTGAGACTCCGTTGTGCTTTGTAACTGGCATGCTTCATCTTTCATTGCGTGTGTTCTTTTTTGTATTTGCCCGTCCAATTGAAGGATGTAATTGATCTCCTCCCTGTTCCCTCAATACGCCAAGCTCAGCAATGCTCTAAAATAATGTTTTGGGAGAATTTTGTGTGGAAAATGTTTGTGGTAAACCCCATGTACTGCTTTATTTGTGTAAAGTTGATAGAGGAGACTTGATAACTGTGTGAGAAAATGCAGTACTATTGCAGTCCAGTTCCGGTTTGTAAATAAAGACCTTTTCGATTATGTTTTGATTGTTTGTACATTGTGCTGTTTTGCGAAGGAGCTGTCTTGATAGCTGTCGGTGAATGTCTGTTTTAAAATTCTCGGGGCTTTGACTTTCTATAAAAATGCACCCATGGTATTTTTGTGCTGTGTTGTGTTGTTTTGATTCTTGTTATTGCTTTTCTGGTTGTCTCCGTATGTTTTGGTCGTTTTCTTGTTGTGGATGAGCTGGCGTCTGCTGAGGATTTTCTAGGATTTGTGATCTTCATTACAGAAATAGGCTGTCCTCTTGTTTTGCATGTAATGATATTGCTGTTTGATTGTGCTAACGTTCTCTTAATAAAAATAATGTTGTTGGTGTGCTAGCTTTCTCTTAATAAAAATAATGTGTGTGCTGTTTTTCCTCGCTGTTTGTGAGAGGTGTTTGCAAATCTGTCAGTTTGTGTTTTGGTGTTCTTTCTCCCTGAAACATTGTTGATGAACCACACTCTTTTAATGTTGGCTTATGTCTTGGTGGAGTGGTTTGTTTTGTTAAGTTGGCTAACACATATATTACTTTGTTCCTCATTCACGGATGTAATGATTGGTGTGTTCAATATTAAGTCACTGACATGAGGAGTCTGGTCAAAGTTGGCCTTGTCTGGTGTGTGTATGTGTACCTGCGTTGTACTGTTACTGTCAATGTCAAGTGCAGTACAGCTTGACATGTCATCGATAGATAATTATTGCTGGCTGTTTTTCTATATTTTGAGAAAAGTGCATATCATCTGCTGATAGCTTTTGTTTTTTTGTGATATCCTCTTTACTTGGTGTTATGTGTTGATATGTTTACGGTTCATACTCCCCAAGCTCGTATTTAAAAACTGAACACACACATCACACTCAGTCTCTCTTACATTCTCATCAAACTCAGTACACAATTTATCTGTTTTCGCCGCAAGTTGTTGGGCATTCCTCAGGGTTTCAGATCCTCTACGCTTTTAAAAAATGCAAATCGTGTTCATACGCTTGTTGAAAAAATGTTTTAGGTGGATGATGAATGGTTTCATTACAACATTCAAATAATTGAGCGCGTGGAGAGAGTTTAAAAAAAACGTACATCCACCTAGGCTGACTTTTTACGCATTGTTTTCAAGTAAAGACCGTATATCCTCTATATTTGCATATGCGGCCTTTTGCTCGAAAAACGCTCATGGTAATTCTTAATAATTTTTACAAAAGACCGTATGTACTGGACTTACGGTCTTCTTTTGAAAAATGTTAGTTAATCTTAATTAAGAAAAATTGTGCTTCCCTCATTAAAATAAGCTGTACTCATCTCCTATACTGGGCGATTCCAAGTGTCAACGATTGGCCAACAAATGACAATTGATAACCTGATTACTAGTTTGGTTAAAATAGATATTGTTTTGTATTCTTTAAATTTTCGATGCTGCATAGGCCCATGCGCACATGACATTGTATTAATTTTATAGCCATTTATACCATTATCTAACGTAGTGCAGGCTCTTAGCGTGCTCAAACACCCGCGCTTTGAAAGCATTTGAAAATATGTATTACTTTGTTAACGTAAAAATGAGCTGCGGCGATTTCAATAAAATATTTTACAACCAAAAGGTGTGTATATACTTAAGCGCAAGTATCGTCACAATAAATTTCACCCCATCATATCAAATCACTTTAATTTTGATAACCAATATTATCATAGTCATAGCAGTAATCTGTTTTAGAGCATTGCTGAGCTTGGCTTATTGGGGGAACAGGGAGGAGAACAATTACACCCTTCAATAGGACAAAATACAAAAAAGAACACACGCAATGAAAGATGAAGCATCCCAGTTACAAAGCACAATGAAGTCTCACTTGCTTCAAACATCTAAACAATTACAGTTACGTATTTTTTTAAACGTTCCCCCAATAAGCCAAGCTCAGCAATGCTCTAAAATAATGTTTTGGGAGAATTTTGTGTGGAAAGTGTTTGCGGTAAATTCCATGCACCGCTTAATTGTCTGCTTTATTTGTGTAATGTTGATAGAGGAGACTTGATTACTGTGTGAGAAAATGCAGTATTATTGCAGTCCAGTTCCGGTTTGTAAATAAAGGCCTTTTCGATTATGTTTTGATTGTTCGTACGCTGTGCTATTTTGCGAAGGAGTTGTCTTGTTAGCTGTCGGTGAATGTCTGTTTTAAAATTCTCGGGGATGTGATTTTCTATAAAAATTCGCCCATGGTATGTTTGTGCTGTGTTGTGTTGTGTTGATTATTGTTATTGCTTTTCTGGTTGTGTCCGTAATTATGTTGTGATCGTTTTCTTGTTGAGGATGAGCTGGCGTCTGCTGAGGATTTTCTAAAATTTGTGATCTTCATAACAGAAATAGGCTGTCCTCTTGTTTTGCATGTTATAATGTTGCTGTTTGTTTGTGCTAGCTTTCTCTTAATAAAATGTGTGTGCTGTTTTCCTCGCTGTTTGTGAGAGGTGTTTGCAAATCTGTCAGTTTGTGTTTTGGTGTTCTTTCTCCCTGAAATATTGCTGATGAACCACACTCTCCTAATGTTGGCTTGTGTCTTGGTGGAGTGGTTTGTTTTGTTAAGTTGGCTAACATAAATATTACTTTGCTCCTCGGTCGCGGATGTAATGATTGGTGTGTTCATATGAAGTCACTGACATGAGGAGTCTGGTCAAAGTTGGCCTTGTCTGGTGTGTGTATGTGTGTACCTGCGTTGTACTGTTACTGTCAATGTCAAGTGAAGTACAGCTTGACATGTCATCGATAGATAATTATTGCTGGCTGTTTTTCTATATTTTGAGAAAAGTGCATATCATCTGCTGATAGTTGTTTTTGTTTGTTGTGATATCCTCTTTACTTGGTGTTATGTGTTGATATGTTTACGGTTCATATTCCCCAAGCTCGTATTTAAAAACTGAACACACACATCACACTCAGTCTCTCTTACATTCTCATCAAACTCAGTACACAATTTATCTGTTTTCGCCGCAAGTTGTTGGGCATTCCTCAGGGTTTCAGATCCTCTACGCTTTTAAAAAATGCAAATCGTGTTCATACGCTTGTTGAAAAAATGTTTTAGGTGGATGATGATATTGTCTCTTTTATTTTTTTTTCAATGAACACGTTAAAGATCATCAAGATTTTTGATGAATAATCCCTGCAAACAAGTTTCTTTCTGATTCTCTTCTTCTCTGCGAGGGTGAGTATTTTCATGCACTTGTTATCAAATATTATGCAATGAAATGGCACGATTTTTTAAAATAAAAATGCTCCATAAAACGTCCTGTAACTTAAAGAAAGAGACACATAGAAAAAAATAAATACATTCATTGGAAAAGTACTAAACGAAAACTCACATAAAAACCCCATCAGTAATCCATGATAATTTTCAAAATTAAAAGAAAGATTTAGAGTATTTTTTACTGTTTTTCCCCATGTTTTTATTATCTTTGCGTCAAACTACAGTGAGGTGGGATTTTCCATACTTTCTGTTCACCTGTTTGTGTCCTTGTACCCTGGTTGCTACTTGGCACAAAGTTATAACGTGCGTTCCATAAAGATAGCCACAGAACCACACCGCCCTTTTTCTGGTACAAAATGACCTATGACAGTTCTAAACTAGCCACGATATATAGCGTTTTAAGAACACAGATAGGCCAGTTTACAACTCGACTGAGAAGATCCTGATCCTAAAAGATAAATAAATCTACAACTTTGCAAAACATCACCCGGTGGGCCAGCCCATACACACAGAACCGGATTGATCTAACTTCACTAGAAATAAGAGAGAGATAGAACAGAGCCATTTTTTTTACCGAGGAGTTTATCTCCGGGCCAGTTTATGAGTCGGCCTTGTTATACTCTAATTAGCCCAAGGCCATCGATCACTAATCAATAAAAGCGGCGGTTACCTGGGCAGACAATCCATTTCACTGGAGTCGCCGGAGCTTTCATATTGTCCGGACTAGCCGACAAAGGGTAAGAGCAGGGCCTTTATGTAACTCTACATAAGCTTAGTAAGTATTATCGGTAGAAGCTCTCAGCGCGCTAAGTTTGATGCAGCCGGTACCTTCACTTACTAAGTTTGTCGTAATCGCTAAGTTAGAAGAACCCTGAGGTACAGCTGTTAAGACAATAATGTAGCCAATCAGCGCATTGCTTTTTTTTAAGCTAAGCGCGCCATGAAAGCAACAAACCCACCAATTCGGCCGCCATCTTGGAAACCTCTCGACTTAATTAAAAAAAAAACACCGCATTTCTAGTCTGTTTTAAATTAATTCGATGCATTAAACATTATAGAAATGTGTTTTTTTGATAATTCCAATCGAATAAATTCGCGTGCTTATCTGACGCAAACATGAGCCTTGATCTACGTCTAAAATTGCGTGTAAAGCTAGATCTAGCGTTATTATTAATTAAAAACTAGAATCTATACCTTAGTTTAGTTCCACAGAGTAAATTCAACCAAAATTTATGAAATTCCATGATCTATAAGCCTAGATCTAATGTAGCCGCATCAGCAGTGAAGTGTGTATATGTGTGTGTGTAGTGTTGTTAATATGTTGTTGCGTTTTTTTGTTGTTGTTTTTTTTATTCTTGTTGTTGTTGTTTTTTAGGGGGGGGGGTCTGAAGATCACGCTGTATCAGCAGAAATGTCCGTTAGCTTAGATAGCCTATCTTAACTTAACTACGGAAGCGTCGAAAAAAAATGTTGCACAGCTGTTACGATTTTTACATTGCGTAGTTAAGTTGAAAAATAATCGTAAGAGTTGCATATTGACCCTGCACTCGCAACGCTGCTAGGTTTAATTCCTTGTCCACTTTAAAAGGGTTAATATAGCAGGCTTTGCTTATTTTTGTTTTAATTATAGTCTCTGTTGAGGGAAGAAAATACTCTCCTACTCTAGCGCCTTTTAAGTTGCCAATCAGGGTCCTATACGGAAACTGCTCTCAAGACTTATAGCGTCTCACAATTTTTTAAGTCTACTTAGAGAGTAACGGTAGTTAAGGGGACTAATATCTAGAGTCGGTATCATCTGAATTTCACCGATTTAACCAGAAAGGAGCCATAAATAAGCCTGATCGTGGAACAGAACCCCGGACGTTTAGTCTAAAGGTGACCACCATACCATCAGGCCACCTGGACCTATGTTAAATTACAATAAAAACTTAAAAGGGTTAACAGGAATCGACCTTTTGTCTCTTTAGACTCTACTATACTGTATATAACTAAAATTAAACACCACATGCGGTGATCAGAAATTAGAAGCAAGTTTTCTTATACAACAAAACACCCTACGTTCTGGCTTGTTTCATCTGCATTTATAAAATAAACGTGTTGGCAATAAAAGGGTTAATTCAATATTACTTGCACTTCCGTCTATATAATAAACCCAATAGAATACCTAGTAATAAAGCGTCTAATCCAACAATCGTGCCTTACTTACATGTACTGGAATATTTGACCGTTCATTATTTCTCTATCTCTATGAACACATTAGGAAGTATAAACTTCATACATCTTGACGCAAAATTTCAGTCTTTCTATTAATGTCCGTGGTGTATCTCTTCGCCAAATCACCCTGATCCTTACCCTAATCTCAACCCTTATCCTAATCCAAACCTTTTCTCTGACCTTAACCCTAACACTAACCCTGATCTTATCCCCCCACAGACGCATAAATTCTATAACAATGTTCACCGCCAAAAACAGAGAGGAGCTAGAGACAGAAGGAGTTACACTCGTGCCACACCCTAAAACCAGAGACCATATATATACTGAGATGTTTTACGAAAAGAGCCCATAGTGCTTTTCATACGGGGAGATAGTGTACCGCCTGCTTACTCTATTTCTTCGTTGAAATTACGACGCTTTAATAATGTTTAGACCTTGTTTTCACCAAGGTTTAAAGGATGAAGCTACTGCCTTAATTGTCTTGAGCCACATACGCAAAATCCTCAACGTGAAACCTCTCACTAGCTCACACTCTCTGGTAAAACTGACCGGACTTTTTTCACACAGACACATACATACTACAACAATGTTCACCGCCAAGAACAGAGAGGATCTCGAGACCAAAGGAGTTACCGTTACCGTGGTCCTACGCCTTAATCCTAACTCTAACACTAATCCTGACCGTATTTCCCCACAGACTCACACACACAAACGCAATGTTCACCACCAAGAACAGAGAAGAGCTGGAGACCAAAGGGGTTACCGTTACAGTGGTTCCACGCCTTAACCCTTACCCTAACACTAACCCTGACCTTATTTTTCCGAAAGACGCACACACACAGACACAATGTTCACCGCCAAGAACAGAGAGGAGCTGGAGACCAAAGGGGTGACAATGGTTCCAGACGTGCTCTCTATGGAGGACTGTGACAAGCACCAGGCTTTCTTCAGGTCAGACCTCACCCAATAATATTTAGTATTAGATCTAGTTTGGGATAAATTGATAGAATTCAAGCTTTTTTCTAGATCCAGACGTAATTCGTTTGGAACAGGGCTTCCAAAAATACAAGGCAGGGTCAACAACAACAACAAGAACAAACTTGCGGTAAGAGTGAAAATGGGTTTTAATCAAGGCATCCAAAAAGTAATAGAGGGCCAAGTCACCGAATTTAACGATGTGAAAAGATTTTTGCTCACCAAGGATAAAACATTTTATTTCCTTTAATTCTAAAGCATAGATAGGACAGAGTGATACTTAGAGAGTAATTTTCAGCCTACACTGCAAAATGGCAACTGCCCTATCTATGTGCGCACTATTTTGGGTTATTTTTGAAAATTCATAAACGATCGATGATTTTAGATTCTATATATATCATTGCTATAGTTGCGTATATCGATGCGAAGATGTTCAAAATATAGCTGTCATTGATTCTTGGTGCAAATTTATGTAGATTTCGGTGACTTGGCCTTCTATTTTTGGACGCCTATTAATCTATATTATTAAACGCGCAACGCATGCAACTATTTATAAACACCCCAAAACAGTGCGCACAGACAGAGGACAGTTTACACTTTTAGTCTAGTGGGCTTGTAGGCAAAAAAGACTTTCTCATTATCACTTTGTACTATCTATGATAAAATGTATAGAAATTATTACCCTTACTAATTTAAACTTTATAGTGAAAAACATCTCTCTACTTCATTTGGTTTGGTAACTTGGCCTTCTATTTTTGAAACTCAAGTTGTGGCGACAGAAAACAACAATATCTTTAGGAAAATATAAAAACACCAAAGTCATAAGAGAAATGGTGGACGAACAATTCCCCTTGGGGGTTTTAATTTTTTTTTGTTCAAGCGTTGACTATATTTTAATGTCCACTACACAAAAAATACTTTAGCGTAATTTTATAGTATAAATTGAGTTTTGTTCAATAGACATATATTTTTTTGTCATAACTATTACACAAAATTAATTTGATAACAAAAATAAGGTCAATGTCACATTATAACGCATAAAAGTTTTCAATTCATTCTAATTTATATCAAACTACTACTGTGCTAAGTTTTCTGCAGCCGATGACCTACAAAATCAGTCTTTTGCCTTTGTAAAAAGAGAAACTATCCATTTATTGTGAAATGACTCATTGAATTCGTACCTGATCTCCCTTTTCTAAAATATAATTATAGTGAGATTGAAAGAAGAGTGGGTACTCGACAGGCTCTAGAAATAGTAATTCTCTAACAGTAATTCAAAATATTTATTACTTTCAAGAATTCCATATCAATTTATCCAAGAGGAAAAAGGACAATTCACACAAAATAATAGGTAATACCCCCTGCCATAATTGTATATTTGCTAGGGCAAATACAAATTTTACAAATATGGGCATAGTATGTCATATAAACAAAAAAACGAGAAGTGGAAAGACTACCTTAGGAAAAATGGACAACAGCGCAGTAAATCTTCATTTAAAAAAGGGGGATGGGCCAAAACAACTACTTAGATGCCTAGACCGACCAGATTATAGTAACTATCACATGCAAACATAAATATGGCACAATACAACTACTGCTACTGCTGCTGCTGCTGCTGCTGCTGCCACTACTACTACTACTACTACTACTACTACTACTACTACTACTACTACTACTACTACTACTACTACTACTACTGCTACTACTACTACTACTACTACTACTACTACTACTACTACTACTACTACTACTACTGCTACTACTACTACTACTACTACTACTACTACTACTACTACTACTACTACTACTACTGCTACTACTACTACTACTACTACTACTACTACTACTACTACTACTACTACTACTACTGCTACTACTACTACTACTACTACTACTACTACTACTACTACTACTACTACTACTACTGCTACTACTACTACTACTACTACTACTACTACTACTACTACTACTACTACTACTACTGCTACTACTACTACACTACTACTACTACTACTACTACTACTACTACTACTACTACTACTACTACTACTACTACTACTACTACTACTACTACTACTACTACTACTACTACTACTACTACTACTACTACTACTACTACTACTACTACTACTACTACTACTTGTCCTGTAGACCAGTATGTCTACTTCCTACAGAAACTGGCTGAAGAGATTCCCGGACGGACAATGGCCAGAGACGCTCAGCTCTCTGATCCAGGGGTACGGGGCCGGGCATCTGGAGCCCGCCTGGGATGTCCGACTGAAGACCCGGTCAGTGTTTGCTCAGGTGAGGCACTATGTGGGCCAGCTGGGCCAGTTCTGTGTTATGGATCGTATGGGCCAGGTGCAATTGTTATGTCTGAAGGGTAATATGCCTTACGGGGATTATTGTTGTTTTGTGGTAAGATACGTCATTTAAAATTGTCCTTCATTTTGATAAGGGCGATGATGATTCTGATAATGATGATGATTCCGATAATGATGATGATCATGATCATGATCATGACCATGATGATGATGATGATGATGATGATGATGATGATGATGATGATGATGATGATGATGATGATGATGATGATGATGATGATGATGATGATGATGATGATGATGATGATGATGGTGATGATGTTTTATTGTTATTTTTAATGTTTTTGTTGTTATTATTACTGGGGATTTTGTTGTTGTTATTATTAGCCTATATGTTACTGACATTGGACGCCTATAGACACTATTTACATCGTGTACTCCAGGTTTGGGGCACGAACAAACTGCTCAGCTCCATGGACTTCATCGCTATCGGGCGGCCACCTGAGGACGGGGAGGAGAAGTTCTGGGCGGAGGGTGACAACTGGCTGCACACGGGGCAGTCGGCAGACAGGGTCTCGCTACACGCCTACCAGGTCTGTCTACAGCAACAACAACTACAACAACATTCTTGACTAGGGCGTAAATATTGTCTAGAACAATAAGAATAGTAGGACAAATACATGAAATGTCACAAAACAAAACAAAACACACACACACACACCCACCGACAAAAGTATCATAAAAACATTATCACGAACTAGCAAAAAAATGTTTTCTAGCACAATAAAATCAACGGCAAACAAAAACACTAAATATAATACTGTTTTTTAAAAAAAGCACAATAGCATAAATTACCCAACGTCATCAATGAGCTAAAAAAAATATTTTTTCATTAACTAAAACAACAACGTCATCATCTAGCGCAACAACATCACCAACCAAAACAACGATGAAATCTTCAACTAGCACAACAACAACAACATCATCAACTAGCACAACAACAACATCAACTAGCACAACAACAACATCAACTAGCACAACAACATCAACTAGCACAACAACATCATCAACTATCACAACAACATCAACTAGCACAACAACAACATCATCAACTAGCACAACTATCACAACTGTTATAATAATTATTATTATTAGCCTATATGTTACTGAGAGTGGATGCTTATAGACGCTGTTTACTTTTGTGTACTGTAGGTTTGGGGCACGAACAAACTGCTCAGCTCCATGGACTTTATCGCCATCGGGCGGCCACCTGAGGACGGGGAGGAGAAGTTCTGGGCGGAGGGTGACAACTGGCTGCACACGGGGCAGTCGGCAGACAGGGTCTCGCTACACGCCTACCAGGTCTGTCTACAGCAGCAACAACCTTAACAACATTCTTGACTAAGGCGAAAATGCTTATAATAAAAGAATAGCAGAAAAATGTTTTCTGGCACAATAAAAACAACTGCAAACAAAAACATGAAATCCAATATGAGTTTGAAAAAGCACAATAGCATAAACTACGAACGTCATCATCAATGAGCTAAAAAAAATATTTTTTCATTAACTAACACAACCACGTCATTATCTAGCACAACAACACCATCAACCAGCACAACGACGAAATCTTCAACTAGCACAACAACAACAACATCATTAAGTAGAATAACAAAAACATCAACTAGCACAACATCATCATCAACTAGCACAATAACATCAACTAGCACAACAACAACATCAACTAGTACAACAAAATAATCATCAACTAACACAACAACAACATCAACTAGTAAAACAACAATAACATCATCAACTAGAAAAACCACGACAACAACATCAACTAGCACAACAGCAACATTAACTAGCACAACAACAACAACATCATCAACTAGCACAACAACAACAACATCAACTAGCAGAACAACAACTTTAACTAGCTCAACAATATCAACCAGCACAACAATAACATCAACTGGCACAACATCATCATTAACTAGCACAACAACTGTAGTATATCAAGGGATATAACACTAATGTTTAAGCATCTCTTTTATTTTCTCTCACTTATGTCCCTTGGACTAAGACCAACATTTTACGTCATGTTTATTTTACATTCTTTGTAATGGCTACCGGCAGACCTGAATGTCAACATGGCTGCTGCAAACACATGTACCAAACCTGATCAGAATTAAATACCAATCATTATAACTTAACCACTGACTTTCATGAATCAATTTATGTAATATGTCAAGATATTACAACAACAACATCAACTAGCACTACAGCAACATCAACTAGTACAACAAAATAATCATCAACTAGCACAACAACATCATCAACTAGTACAACAACAACATCATCAACTAGCAAAACCACGACAACAACATCAACTCACACAACAGCAACATTAACTAGCACAACAACAACATCATCAACTAGCACAACAACAACATCAACTACCACAACAATAATATCAACTAGCACAACAACAACATCATCAACTATCACAACAACATCAACTAGCATAACAACAACATCATCAACTAGCACAACAACAACGTTAACTAGCACAACAACAACATCAACTAGCACAACAATATCAACTAGCACAACAACAACATCATCAACTAGCACAGCAACAACATCTTCAACTAGCCTCACAACATCAACTAGCACAACAACAATATCAACTAGCTCAACAATAACATCATGAACTAGCACAATAACAACATCAATTAGCCCAACAACAACATCAACTATCACAACAACATCAACTAGCACAACAACATCATTATCAACTACACAACCACGACATCAACTATCATAACAACATCAACTAGTATAACAACAACATCATTAACTATCACAACAACATCAACCAGCATAACAACAACATCATGAACTATCACAACAACATCATCAACTATCACAACAACATCAACTAGCATAACAAAAACATCATGAACTATCACAAGAACAACATCAACTAGCACAACAACAACATTATCAACTAAAACAACAATAACATTAACTAGCACAACAACAACTTTAACTAGCACAACAATATCATCAACTATCACAACAACATAAACTAGCACAACCACGACATCAACTAGCGCAACAACATCAACTAGCACAACAACATCATCAAATTCAACAACAACATCATCAACTATCACAACGACATCAACTAGCACAACAATAACATCATCAACTAGCACAACCACGATATCAACTAGCACAACAACAACATCATGAACTATCACAAGAAAAACATCAACTAGCACAACAACATCATCAACTATCACAACAACATCAACTAGCACAAAGACGACATAAACTAGCATAACAGCAACATCATCAACTCTCACAACAACATCAACTAGCACAACAACATCATCAACTCTCACAACAACATCAACTCTCACAACAACATCATCAACTCTCACAACAACATCAACTAGTACAACCACGACATGAACTAGCACAACAAAATCATCAACTAGCACAACCACGACATCAACTAGCACAACAACATCATCAACTAGCACAACCACGACATCAACTAGTACAGAAACAACATCAAATAGTACAACAACAACATCAACTAGTAAAACAACAACATGATATAGAACAACAACATCAAGTAGTACAACAATTTCATCATCAACTAGCACAACCACGACATTAACTAGCACAACAACATCAACAACTAGCACAACGACAACATCAAATAGTACAGCAACGACATCAACTAGTACAACAACAACATCAAATAGAACAACAATATCATCATCATCAAATAGCACAACAAAATATCAACTAGCACAACAACATCATCATCAACTAGAACAACAACATCATCATCAACTAGCACAACAACATCATCATCAACTAGTACAACAACACCATCATCAACTAGCACAACCATGCCATCAACTAGAACAACAACAACAACACCAACTAGCACAACAAAAAAACAACTAGCACAACAACAACATCAACTAGCACAACAACAAAAAAACAACTAGCACAACAACAACACCAACTAGCACAACAACAAAAAAACAACTAGCACAACAACAACACCAACTAGCACAACAACAAAAAACAACTAGCACAACAACAACAACACCAACTAGCACAACAATGACATTACCACCAGCACAACCACGACACCAACTAGCTCAGCAACAACGACATATTCAATTAGAACAACAACAGCAACAACCATATTCAGCTATCTCAACAACTACATAAGAGGAGCAACTGGCACAACAATATGATCACCAACAACATCATCATCCACTAGTACAACAACACCATCATCAACTAGTACAACAACGCCATCATCAACTAGCACAACCATGCCATCAACTATAACAACAACAACAACACCAGCTAGCACAACAAAAAAACAACTAGCACAACAACAGCATCAATTAGCACAACAATGACATCACCAACCAGCACAACCACGACACCAACTAGCTCAGCAACAACGATATATTCAATTAGAACAACAACAGCAACAACCATATTCAGCTATCTCAACAACTACATAAGAGGAGCAACTGGCACAACAATATGATCACCAACAATCACAACATCAGCAAGTAGGACACCAGCAACACGAGTAACAAGAACAACAACAATAACAACAACATCAAAATAAATAACAGCAACTACTAAAATAACTAGCACAGCAACACCACCATCATACTTCATATAACTGTAACTGCCGCGGTCCCTTCCGCTCTTGTCATTGTGTTTTCTATGATTGCACTGTGAACGCAATCATTTTTTATATTCAGCTATCTCAACAATTACATAAGAGGAGCAACTGGCACAACAATATGATCACCAACAATCAACATCAGCAAGTAGGACACCAGCAACACGAGTAACAACAACAACAGCAACAATAACAACAACATCAACATAAATAACAGCAACTACTAAAATATCTAACACAGCAACACCACCATCAAATAGCATAACAACTTCATATAACAACTGTAACTGCAGCGGTACTTTGCGCTCTTGTCATTGTGTTTTCGACGATTGCACTGTGAACGCAATCATATTTTTTCATTGTGTATTCTATGATTGCACTGTTAATGCAATCATTTTTTTCATTGTGTATTCTATGATTGCACTGTGAACGCAATCATTTTTTTTCCATTGTGTTTTCTATGATTGCACTGTGAACGCAATCATTTTTTTCATTGTGTTTTCTATGATTGCACTGTGAACGCAATCATTTTTTTCATTGTGTTTTCTATGATTGCACTGTGAACGCAATCATTTTTTTCATTGTGTCCTCCACCTCTCCCTCCACCTTCTCCTCCACCTCTCTCCTCCACCTCTCCCTCCACTCCTCCCTCCACCTCTCCCTCCACCTCTCCCTCCACCTCTCCCTCCACCTCTCCCTCCACCTCTCCCTCCACCTCTCCGCCCTCCTCCCCCTGTAGGGCGCCGTGTACCTGGAGGGCTGCGACGAGGACGACTGGACGTTCGAGGTGTTCGAGGGCTCGCACACGCACTTTGACGAGTTCATGGACACCACTGACCAGTGGCGCTGCGACAAGATCGCCGGCGACCACCTGGACTGGTTCAAGTCACGTGGCTGCAGGCGGCGGCGAGTCCCGTGCCCCAAGGGCGGCATGATTCTCTGGGACTCACGTCTCGTGCACGCCAACGCCAGACCCAAGGCGGGCCGCGCCAACACGGGCCGCTGGCGGTACGTCGTCTTCGTGTGCATGACGCCGGCGGTGTGGGCGACCCCGGGAGACCTGGCGGTCAAGCGACGGGCGTACGAGCAGCGGAGACTGACCGCCCACTGGCCGTCTGACGGGGTCAAGCTGGCCAACAACTGCCCCCTCCCTGATCAGTCGCTGGACCCCGTGGACCTGCTCGATCTACCGGAAGTGGCCAGAACGGACGACGCCAAGAGGCTTGTGGGAATCCTGCCCTACGACGAGGCGGATCCTGATTGGCTGGATGAGACTGATGAAAACAGGTGCAAGTTTCGCCCCGCTTGGAACAAAGAAAGATGGGCGAAGCACCTGAATAAATAGGTCAACACCTTTTGTGATTTTTGTAGAAAATGTTGGGAGTTCGCACCACGAGCGTTTAATGGCGACCTTGAACTTTTTGCTGAAAGCCATGAAAGAAACTATGGACTCTAGATCTCTTGTACACTTGTCAATTATCTATATTCTATCTACGGCGCATTAAAAGAAAAAAATAATGCCACAATATATTTGTTTTATAACAAAAATTATAATCTTTCTATTTAAAGGAAGTCTACTAACATTAACCCTCAAGCATAACCGTTTTTCATCCAACCACACGCTTGAACTTTTACAGTATCTCATCCAACCACACGCATGAATCATTGACGTTTTTCACCCAACCACACGCATGAACCATTACCGTTTTTCATCCAACCACACACGTGAACTTTTACAGTATCTCATCCAACCACACGCGTGAACTTTACAGTATCTCATCCAACCACACGCTTGAATCATTGCCGTTTTTCAACTGATCACAACAATCTACAATTACAGTGATCCAACCACCCAAACCAATACTTTCAACCTTACACAACCATGAAGCCTCATTATGCCCCTACTACAACCTTAAACCACTAACGTTTTTCAACCAACCATGTTCATATTTCATTTCAGCTTTTCAACAAATCACAACCAAAGATCATTACAGTTATCCGAACAACTATACCAATACAGTCTTTCTATCGAATCACCTATACAGACCCATATTATTTCCCTACCACGATCTTGAAACATTGCAGCTTCTCATTCGGACGGTGAGCCACAGTGAGATTTGTACACAAGTTGGAGGCGGGAGAATCTACAGCGAATTCAGGAATCCATTACAACCGACAACCATCATTGAATCATTGCAATCAGAAATCAATGGAACTTACAACCATTGCAACCAGGAACCGTTGTGACCAGAAACCAATGCATACTATAACCATTGCAACCAGGAACCAATGCATACTATAACCATTTCTACCAGCCTCGCTAACTACAGATAATCCTCAGCAATACCAATGTTTAAATGATGTCCAGTAATTGACGGGATAGAATGGCCGCTACAATAATTATTTGCTTTCTTTCTCCCAGGGCATCTTTCTGGCGGTTTCATTCATACGTGTGTATGGAATAAATAAGTGTTTGGTTTATACAAAACCCTCAAATCAGTGTGTTTTAATTATTTATAGATTTAGAATACGTAGGTTGATGCATGGGCTTCTTTTTACCTTCTCGCTTTATTTTCCTGGGAATTCAAGTACTTTTACGCAGAGATGCGCAGATTTTCAGGTTAATTGGGTTAGGACTTTCACGTGAGCGGAGGTTGAACACCAAAATGCAACAAATAATAATTATGCATTAAAAAATTTGACTCACTTTCAGGAAAATCCGTATTTTCATTTACCCTTTATGATAATTATATGCTTAAAGAAATTTGACTGTTACGTAAAATTTTACAAACCTTACAAACTTTGTTTTTAGAGTAGATGTCAAATTCTCATTTATACCCACCATGAATCAGGGCTGCTTCAATATGGGATAGCAACTCAATTGCGTTATATTTCCTAACGATATTTCCACCGATCCTTCTATCAATCCAGATCCAAATATTTTGAGATCTCGGCTGCATTAAAGCTTCAGAAAAACCTTAGTGCAACTTAGCAACAAAAAACAACCCTCCCCCTCAAAACAAAACAAACACCCCCCCCCCCCCCACAAAAAACAACAACAACAACAAAGTAAAACAACAAAACTAAAACAAAACAAAAACAATAACATAAACAAAGCAAAGGAAAAAAACAACAACCACACACACACACACACACACACGCACATAAATAAGAGCGAAACAAAAAAGGGAAAAGCTAGATAAACAAAACAGACCAATGCAGAATTAGGCCTACATTCATACAAACACCAAACGCGGAAAAACCCAACTTAAATAAAACAAACAAAAGGAGACAAATATCCTGAGAATCCAAACAAATGTCGCTTACGGGAAGGTATATCCTGCTAATGATGCTATAAATCTTGCTTTAGAACTATTTTTTCATTCACGGTAATGCTTATGTTGTTTTTTGTCTGTTCCTCATCTTGCATTAGTCATAGACTCATATCCATCAAGAGCAGACTCGAGCGAAAATAATAATAATATTAATAATAATAATGATGATAATAATAATAATAATAATAATAATAATAATAATAATAATAATAAATATATATATATATGTATATGTGTGTGTGTGTGTGTGCGTGTGAGGTTTGTTGGATTGTGAAAATTTAAACATCTCATATAATACTAATTGCCGACTTTGGAGCTTTGGTCTCAAGCTGTGTTCCAGCCGCCACAGGGCTACGCGCTACCTCGTCCACTACTCCGCGTTCAGGTACCACCTGTTTTTAGTATCGATTACTGAATTCTGTATTTTCCTGCGAGAGAATCTTGATGTCCGGGTTGTTTTATCATTCCGAATGTTAGGAAATTGCTGTCTTTTAAATGATCTTTCTTTATTCCCAATTACGGTATATGTTTAACTTCACGCTGCTTAGCATGTGTTTGGTTGCGTGTGTTTAATTCCCTGTATGCATAGTCTCCTGTGTGATCTCCAAACCTTAAATGTCAAAGGCTACCCAAAATAGCAGGCAACGTCACCGAATTGGCTAAATTGAACAACTTTTTTGTATTTTATTGAGAGTAATAGTGATCTATTTTTTTTAAATTAGTATTAAAGTTAGAGTGTTCGGCCTTCATGTCTCATAGATTAAAAAAGTCAACTGTCCCACCTGGAACTCCTATTTTAATGATAAAGCTAACTTTGATTCTTAATGCAAATATCCTTATTTATTTCGATGGCTATGTCTGTTAATTTTGGAATCTCGGTAAGGTTACATGTGGGTCTCACTCCTCAATTCTCGTGATTATAATGATGGTGATGACGTTTTTAAGATGAAGACCTAATGCCAATTAAGATAATGATTATACTGATGCTGATGACAATGGAATTAAGGATGATGATGATGATGATGATGATGATGATGATGATGCGACTTTGGAGCTTTGGTCTCAAGCTGTGTTCCAGTCGCCACAGGGCTACGCGCTACCTCGTCCACTACTCCGCGTTCAGGTACCACCTGTTTTTAGTATCGATTACTGAATTCTGTATTTTCCTGCGAGAGAATCTTGATGTCCGGGTTGTTTTATCATTCCGAATGTTAGGAAATTGCTGTCTTTTAAATGATCTTTCTTTATTCCCAATTACGGTATATGTTTAACTTCACGCTGCTTAGCATGTGTTTGGTTGCGTGTGTTTAATTCCCTGTATGCATAGTCTCCTGTGTGATCTCCAAACCTTAAATGTCAAAGGCTACCCAAAATAGCAGGCAACGTCACCGAATTGGCTAAATTGAACAACTTTTTTGTATTTTATTGAGAGTAATAGTGATCTATTTTTTTTAAATTAGTATTAAAGTTAGAGTGTTCGGCCTTCATGTCTCATAGATATTATTATTATTATTATTATTATTATTATTATTATTATTATTATTATTATT
>RQTK01001238.1:68808-93805 GCA_003991915.1 Elysia chlorotica
GAGGGAGAGAGAGAGAGAAAGAGAGAGAGAGAGAGAGAGAGAGAGAGAGGGAGAGAGAGAGGGAGTTGACAATGTGCAATTGATTCATTGGTTAATCAGGTTACATGTTTAACTGCTTAACAAAGTTGTTCACTACTAATTATATTTATGTTTAACAGATTTATTCATGTGATTTTCTTGTGTTCGTTTGTATTTTTGTCTGTGATCTTTTAAAGTTTAATTTTAAACAACAAAAACAAAAAATTATTATTATTTTTTTTATTTTTTTAAATTGAATTATTGCTCTTAATTATTGTTATAACAATTATAATAACCATGTGTTATGTATTACTATGAGTGTCATAGACAATTAAAATCAATGCGTTTCAGTTTTAACAGACTGGGAAAGTTACAGAAAAAGTAGTATCAAATCTGATTTAGATTAAATTTTTAAGATCTGCAGTCGTACGTTTACAAACCCCCCTCCCATAATTACAAAGAGCACACACACGCATTGTTTGTTTTTTAAGACAGCGGAATTATCAATTAGCCACAAAGCAAACTCAAAGACATGTACCCACAGACTTTTAAAGGAGAATGACAAAAGTTAATACCTAACTGAACAACAAAAACAACAACCATAACCGACATCCACAGTGAAATCATAACAGAGCATAGACAGCAGTGTATTTACTTGTGTTTTTTATTTTTTTCTTACTTTGTAGTCTTCATGATATATTCACAGAAGTTTAACAAGCACAATCTACGCCTGCCCCGCGACCCCTGACCCTCGGCCTTGCCGGTACGTACACAGCACGCACGCAAAACACACAAGGTCAAGGTCACAGGTTACAGTAGGGGGCGCTGCCCGAGCGACCTTCAACCTGTGCCCCGCCGACCCCCGACCCTCGACCTAGAGAGGTGAAATCTCCGGGGGGGTCTCGGGGTCAGGGGGACCCAGCTCAAGGTCGCTCGGGAAAGCCAATCTAAATTTAGAAACAATCAAATCTCTCACTGAACACTTGATACGGTCATTAAAATGTCATTTCATAAGAATCGTAGCCATAGAGCAGCAATAACAACAATAATAAAGTGGCATTATCAGTAGCAGCATGGTAAAAACACCAAAGAACTTGTGAGACTCAGTCTTGATAACGAGTTCTCTCTATCCTAGGCATACACTAATAATAATAATAATAATAATAATAATAATAATAATATAATAATAATAATAATAATAATAATGATGATAATAATAGTAAATAATAATAATACATATAATTGTAATTTTAAGTAAAGTATGATTAAATGCAAACTTAACCAATGCTCTCCTACCGTCATCCATCTAAACTTGTCCTAGGCTAGGTCACACAGCTGCCGAGAATGGCTTGCCTCAAGTAATTATTTATTTTCCATTCTATTTCTTCTTTACATAATTCATGGCTATCCGATAGTTAGAACCCGAGCTGCAGCAGGACAAACTTTGTTTTCACATTGATTCACTCAGCAGGAGAGCCATTTGCACACACACACAAACAAAATATCTAAGGGCCTGTGAGCCAAACCTAGACGCAACAATCATGGTTTGTGTTATTGCTTGGTTAGATCATGTGACCTACTTGTATGAACAACAACTCGCCTCAGTGTCAAGTGAAAGTAGTGAAGCCCTAGTTAGCTAACAGTCCCACTTTATTACATTCTCCTTTTATGTGTGCTGTTGTTTATTTCACACTACACAAGAGCCAAAACCAACCATAGCTCTTTTTCACTTCCTAATAGAATTCAATTATTTAAATATAATCTTTATGATACTGTCATGGGGGAGGGGTTATTTAAATCGGTTTGGTGAGAACCGGGGGACCAGGGAGAAATAATTGCTTGCTAAATCATCATTATGTCTAACAGGCCTCGGTTTCACAGACAAATACACGACTTTCTATCTCAGTCACAACTCGCAGAGTAAATGCCTGAACTTCCTCAAGTCTTACAGATGCACGTCCATACCAGTGTCTCTCTCTCCATCCCTCCATACATGATCAGCCCATATATAGAAATATATATATATGCAACACGTACACTTCTCAATCCAAAATTCAGAGATAAAATTTTGACTTCAGTCCTGGTCAATAGATTTGGTACAGAGTTCGAAATTCAAAATTCGAAATTCAAAATTCAATGGCACAACCCCACAGCCCTGCAGCCACACGTGTGAAACACATGATAACGTCCGGTCACGTCTATTCACATCTTCAGCTCCGAGTGGCAGAGAACTGCTCAGATCTCACACAGAAAGAACATATTGCTACCGTGACAAAAAAAATAATAATCAGGTTCTTTAAAACAGATATGGAAGGCATCAACATTTTTTTTTTACAATTGGAAGAAGGTAAAAAGAAATACAAATGCTAAAAATAAAAAACAAACTTTCTCAAAAGTAAAACCTTCTAGGAATATAAATTATATTGTATTTTTCTCACTTCCCTCACACCAGCTGTAAAATGCCACATCTTGTTTCTAAAAGAACTAGAAAGAGATGGATAAAACTTTGCTTAAAACTTGAGACTAGCCATTGAACAACTGAGGTGATGCCTATACAGCTAAATCTAAACGCAATTTAAAAAATAGTGTAAAAATTGTTTTATACGCCTGGCTCGAGTACAAACAAAACTCAGGTCAGGTGGACAAAATCAAAAACCTAAAAAGGCAGGTGTTAAAACATTAAAATTCTTACATTTTAAAACAATTTAAAAATTACAACCCTTTTTTGTGTCAATTTCAGATCTAATCACGAACTCCACTAACTTTGATAAAACCAAACAATGGAAGCAGCGCCAAGTACAACATACACAGCGGATGCCAGTAACTGAGACTGCAACAGCAACAGCATCCAGATAAAAAATTATTAAAAATTAAAATACATAATCGAGGAAAAAAGCAACAAAATAGAATTTAAAAACACAAAAGCGTAATGTAATGTATTACAGTATATACATAGAAAACTCGTACAGGGATCTATAAACAGCAACATTTCAAATTTCATTTTGTTGTGAGTCGACCACAGAACACACTCACCAAAAAAAAATTATAGATGCATGTTATCATAAATTAAAAAAGAGAATGAAAAAGATGTTTTGTATAACCATCAAGATAATTTAATTATATGGAGATAGAGAGAGAAAGAGAGAGAGAGAGAGAGAGAGAGAGAGAGAGAGAGAGAGAGAGAGGTGTAAAGATTTATATACCTGTATATATATAATATCTATATACACACAATGTGTCAGCTCAGAAACAGGTTTGATCTATCTCCCGTGTATTTTAATTGGACATAGAACAAATCAAAGCTGAGCTACCACATGCTCGGTAGCCCCGAGTCCGACCGACCCCAAATCAGAACCAGACAATCTCCGCACCTCCTGACCTCTATGTGACCTTGCAGCTAAAATTAGAACAGATTTCTAGAACACTCGATGCCAAAAGATTTATCTGCTGGTCTCAAAGACATTTTTTCTTCAATGTCAATTAATCTACACAATATCTGGAACGCTACACTGAATCTTATATAGTAGGCTTCAGAAAAGGCTGTTGGTGAACATGTTCTCCACGTACTTTGTAAAAATTATCAAACTCTTTATTGGTAAAACACAAACTTATTAAATTCTAATATTGTTTACAAAAACAGACCAAGGAAAGAAGCTTAAAAGATTTTAAAAAAACAACTCAAAACAGCATATTATAGGCTGCCCTAAATATAAGATATATCTAAACCAGAGATCTGCCTACAGTCAGAGAAGTAAGAGGACTGGGTGTGTACAGAGGAGGGCTCGCCGTCACTCGGCAGGGAAGACCAGTTCTAGGCACTCTAGTGGATATACACAATGGACATAGTTTGCCAGTGGCTCACACACAATACAACCCAACACATTTGCCAGTGGCTCTCTCACTCACTCTCACTCGCTCTCACACAATACAACTCAACAGTTGCGGGAAGAACAAGACAAGCACCCATAGCTATTTTTATACACAGCAGAAATTTTTAAAAATTATATAAAATAATAATAACAAAAAATATGTATATATATTACAGTACTTTCAACCCCCACACAAAATCCTGGCAGAACACTCTCTCTCTTTCACAGATTTTCTTTTCTTTTTTTTTTTTTTTAATTTGAGGTGTTGAGGTTTAACTACTTAAGAAAGTTTGGACCTAACGATAAAACCCACTGAACTTTTTACCTCAGATCCACTAATAAACTAATCTGTACAGTTTAGAGCTGTAGAGGAATTTTCAGTGAAGAGGACAACAACAATTGTCCAAATTGCCTTGTGGATGAATACAAGTTAATTTTACCTTATCTTATCTTAATACGACGGAATACTTGACCATAAGGGAAGAACAGCTGGGAAGCCCCGGGTATTTCCAACTTGGAGTTGTAACTCACGTCTTAACAAGGTGGATAACACTCAACCACAACCAGACAAGACCTGTCCTTCCCACATAAGAAACGTGGGCCACAAGACAAGACACGTGTCTCATCTTGTCCCGCGTCCCACAAAGTTTGACCTGCAACTATACAGGCCAGCTTTGGAACCATTACACAAAAACACTCTCTCTCTCTTTCAAAAATTTTCTTTCCTTTTTTTTTTTTTAATTTGAGCTGTTGAGGTTTAACTAGAAAGTTTGGACCTAACGACTGATAAAACCCACTAAACTTCTTACCCCTTCACGATTGATGGGTAAGATTTCTGTTTGCTCCTCAGATCTACCTATAAACTAATCTGCACAGCTTAGACGTGTAGAGAAATGTTCAGTGAAGAGGACAACTAAAATGTCCCTTGTGAATGAATACAAGTTAGTTTTACCTAATCTTATCTTCATATGATGGAAAAATTGACCGTAAGGGAAGAACAGCTGGGAAGCCCTGGGTATTTCCAACTTGGAGTTGTAACCCACTTCTTAACAAGGTGGACAACACTCAACCACAACCAGACAAGACCCGTCTTTTTCACATAAGAAACGTGGGCCACACGACAAGACATGTGTCTCCTGCGTCCCACAAAGTTTGATCTGCAACTATACAGGCCAGCTTTGGAAGCCTGACATTTAGTAGTGAATTGTTATACACAAACACACACACTCTCTCTCTCTCTCTCTCTCTCTCTCTCTCTCTCTCTCTCTCTCTCTCTCTCTCTCTCATTTACTATAAAATTTCTACTTTATAATTCTAAACCTAGATATCAGATTTGGCAACTTCATTAAAAACAAAAACCTACCTAACTTGCTTTATATCAACAAAGGGAGCTTATTTGCAGGGAGCTTTTCATAACATAAAAAAACACAAAGAAAAAACAACTGAAGATAGTCACTGTTATGAAGGGAGCTTCTCCTTAGATCTTTAAACACTTCTCTTCGTAGTACTTCTCTCTACACAGTCTGAGAAAGGTTTTCGAGGGATGCGTTAAAACTTGAGTCGATACCACTAGCCGTCCACACAGGCACAGAAATTAAAAAAAACAAAAAAACAAGTGGAGATTGCTACCCAATATGGCCGCTTGCGATACTGTCAAACAAATAAACCGTAACAACAGAAGATCATGGAAGGAGCTGTGGTGAGGGAGCACATGGTGTCGCACTCAGAGAAAAATAAAAATATGGACAAGCGCGGCAGGTGGGCCGGGGAAATGCAGCGCCTCAGGGGGAGTAACTCTGTCAGTCTGAGATCAATTAGTCGCCAGCTACATCGGTAAATTATACAGTTATACAATACAAGCTGCGTCCGGAACTTTCAAAAACAATCCTAGCCGAGCCTCGACGCGGGCGGCTAGAATTTCTGTGCACATTCATTTATACAACATAGGTGGAAGAGATAGCAGGAGGAGGAGGGGTAGGAACCAACCACACTCCTCATGTAAAAGAAAGGAAAAAAAAAATCAGAACATTGTGTGTTCCAATGCGGAAGTTATGTTGATGAAAGGTGATAACAACGGCAGTGATGATGATGGTGACGATACATGATGCTCATCTTGATGATGATGACAATGGTGTTGATGTTGCTGGATTTGTTATTGATGATGATGATGATGGCGGCCTGAGAGATGCGACTTGGCCAGAAGATCTTGCGGTAGTGGCAGGGATCCTCCCTGGATCGATGGATGATGGGAAGGGCAGACAACTCTCCGCCCGCAGCCCTCGCTACCAGCCATGCCAGGAGCCTTTGCCTGCGTCGGGAGGGCACTGGAGGGAAGGGACAACACACAGGGTTAAAGCTTACAGCTACAGCACTGGAGAATAAAGTTAGAATCTGTAGCAAGCATATATCTTTAGTTCACTAATATCGCGAATGCAATAAGAGCATGTAGAAAGAGTAAATCTGCAATTTGGAAAGGTTGATAATAAAACTAGAATTTGTAGAAAGCATATATTTTGAATCAACCAACATTTCAAATAAAAGTAAAATCTGTAGCAGATGAAACTGTTTACTTAATAAGGATGCAACTAAAATTAGGACGACTAAATTAGCAATATTTTAAAAATCTGGCGAGTGCGCCTCACCTTGCCAGGCATGCCCTGCTGCTGCGCCAGGTCGTCCGAGGATAACCCCCGACCCGGAAGTTCTTCCGTCTTCTCCTCCTCGCGGCGCTTCAGACACGCGGCCTTGGGGTTGAGATTGCGCTCTGAGGAAAACAGGCCAAAATGTTACATAAAGTTGGCGTTTTTAGATCACTTTGTCGTGGCATGAATTTCTAATCTTTCTTGGTGATTTTTCTTAGTTTTATTAACCTTTGGAAGAAGGGAAGAAAGTCAAACTGAAATCTAGAAGTGATGGGTATCTCGAGATTCTAAAGATCATTAAATCCAGAAGAGCAATACTATTGAGAATTCTGTTATGTTTTTTTTTACTGACTAAGCTGTGTAATTAAGGGGAAATATTTACATGAATAGTACACTTAATTTTCTCTTAGTCCTCTGTTGTTAGATTCGAGTTAATGGCTGTTTTATCGCTGTTATTTCTCCACATTTCTGGTGACCCCCTGCATCGTAACTGATCTGGGTGTCGTGTTTCAAGAGTTGTGATCTCTTGTGTCTATTCTACATCATTGGAGTTTGTTGCTTAGAATCCAACATCAGAACTATAGAGGCTTTATTTTATAACCTCCCCAAGACTCGCTTCGGAATAGTTTATGTGCTGCCTTACAGAGAAAGCATGAGGATACCAGGATATCTGTCTCAGCCGATCACAATATTCTGACACTAACCTAACCAAAAGGGGGACTAAATCTGGCAAATAAATTGTTGACAAATCATATAAATTTCAAACAGGAGACTTCCCATTGGAAGACCAAATCTCTACCACTTGCTCCAATTATTTACCCCTCTCCCCTTTATCATTGGAGTAACAAAACTAAAAACCAAACAACAAATCTCTACCACTTGCTCCAATTATTTCCCCCCTCTCCCCCTTTATCATTGAAGTAACAAAACTAAAAACAAAACAACAAATCTCTACCACTTGCTCCAATTATTTCCCCCCTCTCCCCCTTTATCACTGGAGTACCAAAACTAAAAACAAACAAACGTCATTGCGTGCATGTGCGAGTGCTGACCTCTGACTTGGCTCTCGAGCGACGTGATCACGTTGACCGCCTGCTGCAGCACCATCAGTTTGGTCAGGGGCTGGCTCGAGTTGCAGTGCAGCGTGACCATCTGGCCCAGCTCCTTGAACGCCTCGTTGATGTCACGGACTCGAACCCTGTGAGGGGGGACACAGAGGGAGGCGGTGTTAAAACAGTGGCTGGCAACAGGAGCGTGGAGGGTGTGAGGGGGGCGTTGGCAAGTTGGCGCCCAACATCAGCAGTATATTGTCGATAATTATAAATATGGGGAGGGATGTGCGAGTCACAAGGCGCCAGGTGTAGATCATGGATCGACACAGATATACATCCTCAAGCAGGCACAGAGAGAGAGAGAGAGAGAGAGATGGGATACATTCCTGCTAGCCTTATTTCTTTCTCTCTCTCTCTGTCTCTCTCTCTCTCTCTCTCTCTCTCTCTCTCTCTCTCTCTCTCTCTCTCTCTCTCTCTCTCTCTCTCTGTGCCTGCTTGAGGATGTATATCTGTTCCTAAACCTCATGAGGAGACAGATGGGGACACAAGGGGGTATATTTTTGTTATACAATTAAAACCGTAGAACTATGTCCTCACATTATACAGAACTTTAATTATGATGAAACAACAAAATAAACAGATTTGCTCAGAGATTTCAGTGTCATGTGTCTTGGGCTAGATCTAGTCGGTTGAGTGAGTGAGTCAGAAGTTGTAGTCCTGTGTGTGTCCAGTCGTGACAGTAGAAAAGCTAGTCAGGAGAGGTCACTTGTTTCGCTACAACATAAAAGGCTACAGGGAGAGGGGGAAACAGGATAGTACTATTTGTATTAGTAGTAGTGGTTAAGTACTGTATCAGTTGATTAATTACCTACGCTAACAGCTCTCGGTTATTACAGAGGTGTCGGATAGCAGGATGGAAAAACATAACACTAGCATTAGTGTTTTTACGTCATGCTTTTTTCTACTTCTAACATTTCATAAATTTGTTGTCAACGTCTAGTAAGCTTTGTCCCCCAACAATATATCGTATCCTGTGATAAAGAGTCCATTGAGCCAAATGACAAGTCTTGCCGATCTTAGTCCGGCCCATATAAAAAATGCGTTTCAGAGTAATGGCATCTCTCTGTCATAGTGATTAAAAAAAAAAAACTCCCTATAAAACGAAAGGAACCATGGGTGTGCCATATGAGATTCCTTAGCAATCTTAAAAACTTACATGAGGGAAGGGGGGAGAGGATTTTAAAAGCTCAAGTTCTACCATTGTAATATTGTGATTGAAATTATTTTAAGAATAATGATATAATGCAAAAAAAAAAAAAACAAGCAAAAAAGCAAGGCATGTCCCAGCCAATGATCTAGTGGAGAGTGAAAAAAACCAGAAAATGTACCAGAGAAATATGGAAAACAGTATAGTTAGTGTTTGTTACTGCCAAGAAGTGACGGAGGAATGGAGGGAGGGACGGAGGGAGGGAGAGAGAGACAGACAGACAGACAGAGAGAAAGAGAGAGAGAGAGAGAGAGAGAGAGAGAGAGAAAGAGAGAGAGAGAGAGAGAGAGAGAGAGAGAGAGAGAGAGAGAAAGAGAAGTGAATTGTCTTGACCGTAATAAACATATACTCTTGAACCACAATGTCAGCGTGCTATACACACAAGTCTAGAAGCGCTAGAATCCAACACACATAATAGAAGAGTATATCAGAGCGAGACCTTCATGTCAGGTGCAGAAGCCGAGTATACAAGCCAGCATATACTATGAGCAGAGACAACTCAATTCTAGGGCTACATGCTTCACTACAGTTGTTTGGGTTAGGGGACCCACAGAATACATGTACAACCAACACTGCAAAAGTTGATACATCTACAGTCAATTTTCACTTAGCTGAATTTTGCATTACCATCCAAGACCATCATCTTTCATATATCATTATTGCAATTTCATCTTTCAAAAAATATGCATCATATAATGTAATTTTTGTTTCCTTATATAAAACTAAACTACTTGGTCCCCCCTGACTGTACACTTGTGCAGTGCTGGCTGTAGCCAGATAAAGGGTTGTGGCTCCTCCCGGCTTTACAAACAGGGAAAGGTACACAGCCTAGACCATCTTGTTGTAAACTGTTGCAGTTACTTAGGGCTGATGGCTGGGTCAGATCTAGCAGGGCCAACAAGTCCTAACTGCCTGGTGTAGGAGCTTAAACAGGGAGAGTTACAAGTTAGGTTATAAAGTTCTGCACCAACAGGGCTGTTGCAGGTAGGGCTTGTGGCTGGGCCAGATAGAGCCGAGCCATAAAGTCCTAACAACAACAATGATTGGGCTAACACTGGTGCCGAGGCTTAAACTGGGAGAGTTGGGTCAGGGCTGTTGCAGTTTGGGTTGATGGCTGGACGAGATATAGCGGAGCCATACAAGTCGTTACCTCAGAATGCAACTGTTGTATGTCCATCTAATGTGACAGTGTTATGAAGGTTGTATTTACCACAATTGAAAACCACTTTTTCCATACCTTCATAACACATACGCCAAATTCACACGGTCTATGACCCTTCTATGAACACTTCAAGCTACCAATTTTATATCAATAAAAGTAAACCATAACAGCCAGCCTTTTTCGATAACATTATAATTTCCAATTTCAAGAGATGTGGACTTGCGACAATTGCATTCTGAGGTAACAAAGTCCTAACAGCAACAGTTGGACTGGCAGTCTGCCGAGTGCCGAGGCCGATGGTCTCGGTGGGTCACAGTGACCTCAGCTCAAGCGCAGCCAACTGAGCTCAAGATGCAAGAGGATTTATCGAGAGGTGCGGACCGTCAAATGGTCCACAGTGTTACTGTGTCGAGCTGGTTCTCGCCTTTCAAACTTTTCTACATGAGGGAGAAGCAGGGGGGAGAGGCACCACCTAGAGATGCTCAGCACGGGGATCACCTCGACTCTTTATCAATTCACAATGTGGATTTCACGAAAACATATATATCATTTTCCATAAAGGAACAAAATAAAGTTTCTGTAAAAAGTGGAGATGCTCATTCCTAAAACTGAACTTTGGGTTATTAAAACTTCCACTAAATCTCATCATTGGTTTTCAGTAAAAAGGAAGGTGAGGGGAGATTTTTAGTGGATTGAAGGTCATCATAATAGATTGATTTCTGTACAGCATTAGTGTATTCTTCATGAGGTTTAGGTCCGCAAATAATCCTACACAAGGAAGCGGACAGGGCTGAAATCTGAACTGAGGACCTCCTACGAGACGTTGTACCTAGAGGACTGTTCTTTGTCTTTTAATTGATTTTGGGAAGGGAGGGAGGCACTACTCATTCACTTTGAGTCTTATTTGCCATGAAGAAAAAGTGTCTCAGATGAGGGATATCATTGACGCAGATTTTACTTTTATTATTATTGAACTTTACTCAGACCTACTTAGATCTACCTGAATGAAGTATGACTGTGTTTTCAATTTCAATTATTTGACAAACTTTTACAGCGAGCTTAGCATCTCTGGGTGGTGCTCTTCGTTTTTTAAGCCCTTTTTGGTGCCGAAGTTTTGTTTTTTTACTCCACTAAAAATATATATATATCTAGCAGGCCACAATTCTCCCACTCAAACAATATCGAGATTCAACAAAATGCATACTGTACGGGCAACAAGGCGTTGTCACTAACCCCACGCCACCTGCCTCTTGGCTCGGTTCAACTTCTCAAATTTTACTCAAGTTTCACTACAATAGGGTAATTTCAATTGTCAAAACAATAGATTTTCTTGTTTGTTTCGTTTAACCACAATCACTCAGTTAATCAGAGTTCCAGTTTTAGCTTTGTGCTGTGTATTTCTCATTCCTCAAGATTTCTTATTCGCTTTCCCTGGACTAGGACAGAGAGAACCGAGCAAAGAGGTCCAGGCGGTCGCCGGCGTAGATTCAGGGTGATTGCCATCATCACATTAGGCACTCAGTTCGAGAACCTAACAAGGTAATTTTTTTTTTGTCAAATGATACAAGAACAAGCAGGATAAAATCTGCCTTCACATTCTGACACCTGTGTCTAAGTAATGCCTGTATGTAACTTGTTGATTGTATCGAGGTCATAGAATTAGAGAATTAGACCTGTCTAGAGGCTGGATGGAGGGTGCGGATCTGCCGAATTCTGCCACAAATCTTGGCGTATGTCTGGACAGACACCCTGAGTCTACGCCGACCGCAAACTGCACTAGCACCTCAAACATCTACACTAGCTACTGGGTGGTGATGTGTGGCTTGCGTGTGGCTCACACAGCCTGGCTGGCCAGCCACGCAGCCACACAGCAGGCAGGGCAAACTGCTCACCTCTCGCGCGCATTATTGGCTTGTCGGCGCAACCTTTCTCGCTCTGCCTTTTCCTTAGGCGATAAGTCCTCTTCCTCCTTACTGCTCGTGCACAGAGTGGGGTGGGTGGGGGGCAGTACACAGTACAAGGAGCTTTAGTAAAAGGGTTGAGGCATGTGAGAGCTGCATTCTACCAAGCCAGTATAAGATTCGTAAAAATGTTTTAATTCTTGTTTAAGCCAGTATAAGATTCATTGTAATGTTTTATTTTCATTCAAGCCAGTTTTAGATTTATGGCAATTCTTTATTTTTGTTCTCTCTCTCTTAGGTTATAGTAGGCCTGAGCCATTACTTTAGTCGGTCCTAAGAATGAAACAATACAGTTTTCAACTGGTTGCAACTCTGTAATGTCTAAAAACCCATATGGACTGTTTAATGTAATGACTAAATTAACCAGAGAATGGGAACCTTTTTTTTTTTCACTACAATTATTAATTCCTGGTTCTAATGGTCCTCTATACTCGACATTAGACATTAAAGTCTTACTTAAAAAATCCAATGATCGTCAAAATTTATGAGCCTGGTGAGAAATGTGAAGAGCATATTGTGTGTCGATTCCTAAAGTCAGACTGATCAGCGACGCCCGATTTCTGCTAAAACTTACAAGTGTAACATCCAGAACTGGTTGAAATCAAAGACAAGCCTAGGCCTGAAACAGCACACAATTCTCTCTGGAAACCTACACATGTGAACGTACCCCTTTGGTGTGGAAATCCAGCACAGAGAAGTTTTTTTTAAATTAAAGCTACACAAAGTGAACCTTTTTTCCTGGCCATATTTGGTTAAAACAAACAACTGGGAAGCGATATGGCCTTAAGTCAATGGGAATTCAAGTCAATCTTGATTTGAATTTGACAGAATTACAGGCTCAACACAATAAATTTGGGAAAACAGGCGTAGACTCAATAAACCAGGGACATTTGATATCTTTGAGGCAAGTAAAAACCGATCAAGATATTCCTAGCCCTAGTCACTGTTGGTCTAACGATAAAACAACACAAAAATATAAAACAAGTACGAGTGTATCACAGCACCGTCACCAACAAACAACATCGGGTCTAAACACAATATCCAAGTCTGTGGCTAAGAGCTGTGAGTTGTTGTTTATTGTCCCACCTTTCTCTGTTGTTGTTTGCCTGCCGCCTCAACCGTTCCCTCTCTGCTTTGTCGGCTGCCGATAGATGCGAGTCGTCTTCCTCCATGCTAAAAATAGAGTGGGTACATGTTTTGTTATATATATATTTACTGTTAGATATAATAATGTGAAAGTTGTCCTTACAAAGATTTTTCATCTTAAATTAAGACACCTAATTCTTTATCCATTTTATTTTTTTTTTATTATAAAAAGATATTCATCACAAAGAAAAAGTTGAATTTCCAAGCTTACAACCGATTAACCCATTACATTAAAAAAAACAAAAAAAAAACTTGTGTAACTTATAGACAATGTATAAAAAAAAAAACGTGGGTACAGGCCACATCGGTTATGAATCCATTTTAATCTAAAAATAGCCAAATATTTCCAAAACCATTTTTACTGAAAAAAAATATTTAGATTTAAAAAAAAAAAAGTTCTCCAACGCCCTTGAGTTTTCACCATACCAACACACAAAAACAACAAAGCATGGGTGGATATTATGCTAGACCTAAGTTTGGCCCCATGGACTCACCTGTCCTCTGACTTGCCCTGCCCCGAGCCCGACGTCCGCTGGCGTTTGGCTGCGGGTTCTCCCCCTTGACTGCTCGACTTTGTCTTGCTGGCTGACTTGTCCCCCTTGGCCCCCGACTCGGCTTTGCTGTCGCCCTTCTCCGTCTTGATCAGGCCGTCCACAGAGTTCTCGGGGTCTTCTGGGGGGAAGGGTGAGCGAGTGAGTGAGTTGTTTGCTTCACTGGCAAGCAGGGGGTTTAGTTCAAATCCCAGTAGGTCAATAATAAGGGGGAGTTGAGTTGGTTTAACATCCATCGTCAACTTTATATAGGATATATTGTGGACAGGCCCCAAGACTAGCGTCTGACAATTTAATGTGCTGCCACATACAAGACAGGGCGAGAAGACATGGATTCCTGTCTCAGTCACATTATAACTGACACTGATTCAACCATTGCGGGGATGAAAAAAGAGAGTTTGAGTTTGAACTGATGTGACTTTGTTCAAAACTGAAACAAATCTTTCAATACCTTGCAATCTTCATTACATTATTGAAGGAAATATTGATAAGAGGGCAAAAAAAGCTCTTTACGTCCAACAATACACACCCTCGCACACACATATATACACACACACATGCGTTCAAATATCAACACACTCTCTTGCCCCTTTATAAGGGGGTGTGAATTTAATTGCATGTTGGACAAAACATGAAAACACTTTTTATGGCAATAATTGGGTATTATCAGACAGACATAATGAATGAATGATCGAAACAGAGAAAGAGAGAGAGAGAGAGAGAGAGAGAGAGAGAGAGAGAGAGAGAGAGAGAGAGAGAGAAGAGAGGAGGGAGGCATACAGACATAGAGAAAGAGTGAAACAGTGATAGATAAAGAGAGGGAAAACAGACAGACAAGAAGACAGAGATGACAGACAACTCTACCTGTGTCATATTTTGGCTGTTCCGAGGGGACGGCAGGAAGTCCAGAGGTGGGAGGCACTCGGTCACCGCCGGTCATTCCATGGTGGCTGCCCTGGGGACCAGACAGACACAAAGCGGGTTAGTAACAGGCAATGGGCGACAACAGACGTCACTGGGCATACAAACTGACCACTACAGTCAGCAATATATTCATGTTATAGTGGACATCTCATCTGACCAATGCAGGTAGGTAGCCTTGTACGTTACAGCCAACTGCAGAAACTAGGCGTGCTAAGCAAATGCTTGTTGGACACACACAAAAAAACAGCTTAAGCAAACACAAACAGCAACAGGACAGGTCTTCAACAGCTTAAGCAACAACAAACAGCAACAGGACAGGTCTTCAACATCCAGTCATTCCTAAGTTATTCCTTCACAAAAATTTCTTAGGACTTTTTCTACTTTAATACTAAAATACAAAATCAATGGTAGAGAGAGAGAGAGAGAGATAGATAGATAGATAGATAGATAGATAGATAGATAGATAGATAGATAGATAGATAGATAGATAGATAGATAGATAGATAGATAGATAGATAGATAGATAGATAGATAGATAGATAGATAGATAGATAGATAGATAGATAGATAGATAGATAGATAGATAGATAGATAGATAGTGAGACTAAGATAAATAGACAAACGTACATAGACAGAGAGACAGACAGACAGACAGATAGACAGATAGATAGAGTGAGACACACACAGAGGGTTAGAACTAGAGAGAAGAGCGAGCTGTGTATGCACACACCCAGTAGTAGGGCGAGCAGTCATAGTAGGACGACAGGCGCCGCCTCTCAAACTGACAGGACGGCGGGGAGCCGTAGGCGGGCTGGTGAGGCGGTGGGGGCGGGACTAGAGGCGGAGGGGGCGGGGCCGGCTGTGGCGGTTTCCACGGCAACGCCGCCTGTTGGCTGGGGTGAGGGTGCTGGGCGTGTCCGGGGTGCTGCTGGTGCGGGTGGTGCGCGGGGGCGTGGCTTAGCGACGCAGGGGGCGGTGACAGGTGGTGGGCGTGGTTAGCGTGGTAACCAGTCGGAGTGCCCGCCTCCCAGCCCCAGTTCTCGTTGGTGGCGCCCATCCACGGGTAGGGCGTGTGGCTCGGGTACATGGCCGCAGGGCCGCGGTAGGGAGGGGTTTTGAACCCCACTCCCCCAACACAGCAAGGCGCCGGCTCTAGCTGTTGGTCACCGGTGGTACCACAGAGGACGACGTTCTAACGAAGCTGGAGAGCATCAAAGCAACTCCAGATACGAACAACTTGGAATAGCCCTGGGGTTTTTTTTTTCCAGAAATGTTCCCGGTAACATTAAGGCAGAAAACACGCACACATACACAGCCGCAGCGGCAGAAATTCGTATCCACTTAGAAAATAGCCAAGTCGTGCTGTTTTTTAACAGAATGCGGTAAAGGGCTTGTGTATATTAGTATTATATAAGGGCGAATTCTCTAAGAGAAGATGGGGTACCACTCTTCTTAGTGCACAACAAGGGGAGGGTCTCCGTGTGTGTGTGTGAGGGGGGGGGGGGATTCCTTATCACAAGATGCAGATGCAGCGTGTAGACCGTTACTGCTGTAACGTTAATGCCGCAAAACCAGGACCTCTCACTACGTTATGATGGAGACTGGGCAGTGGAGAGGCGAGCAGGGGACTCGAAGAACGAAATACATGTGCATGTACTGTGCTTGAGTAGTGACAGATATATTTACTCCACTCCCGAAAATTTAGTTGAAAATCATTCTCAATCACATTTATAATGATATGAATACCACATTAAGAATCTGCGTAGCTTTCAAAAGGAGGAAATTGATTCTACACAAAATTTAAAAAATTATGGCACTTTCAAAATAACTCGGATATTGAAAAAAGTCTTGCTCTGAGAGACGAAACAATCCCAGCCCATCCACGGGTAGGGCGTGTGGCTCGGGTACATGGCCGCAAGGCCGCGGTAGGGAGGGGTTTTGAACCCCACTCCCCCAACACTGCAGGGCGCCGGCTCTAGCTGTTGATCACCGGTGGTACCACAGAGGGTGATCTTCTAACGAAGCTGGAAAGCCTATTCAACTTTAAAGTAATACACCGCCGTATTTCCTTTGTAAGAATAGAATGCTACTACTCAACTAAGTTAAAGTAGAACATCAGCATCTAAGCAACTCCACATACGAACAACTTGGAATAGCTCTAGTTTTCAGAAGTTTTCCGGGTAACATTAAGGTAGAAAGCACATACACATACACATAGCCACAGCGGCGGAAATTCGTATCCACTTAGAAAATAGTCGGGTCTTGGTTTATTTTTTCTTAAAACAGAATACGATAAATGGCTGGTGTGCGTTAGTATAATATAAGGGCGAATTCTCTAGGAGTAGACAGGGTCCCACTCTTCTAAGTGCACAACAAGGGGAAGGTATGTGCGCATGTGTCTGGGTGTGGAAAGGGGGGAGAGGGGGGATATTCCTTATCACTAGATGCAGATGCAGATGCAGCGTGTAGATCGTTACTGCTGTATCGTTAATGCCGTAACGCCTGGATCTCTCACTGCGCTATGAATGAGACTGGCCAGTGGAGAGGCGAGCAGGGGACTCGAAGAATGAAATACATGTGCATGTACTGTGCTTGAGTAGTGACAGATATATTTACTCCACTCCGGGAAAAATAGTTGAAAATCATTCTCAAACACATTTATAATTATAGAAATAGAAACATCACATGAAGAATCTGCGTAGCTTTCAAAAGGAGGAAATTAATTATACACAAAATTTTAAACAATTATGGCACTTTCACAGTAACTCGAATATGACAAAGTCTTGCTCAGAGAGACGAAACAATCCCGAATGGTTAATCCAGGTAATAGAAGTAGTAGTATGGCTGTAATCCAATGGATCTGGATATCCAAACACATCCACGAAGATAATCCACAGGCGCTGAGAGCGCTGACTCAAACTCGGCTGTGGGAAACCCCAAAACACCAGGCCCTGTTTATCTGCGCGTCTGTCGCCATCACCACCATCCTCCAAATGGCGGGATTATCCAGTGAAGATGGAGAGGAGGAGATCAGTGTATCGTTATGGCGCTATCCATAGGCCGATATCAAGCGCTAATAATCCAGGACTACTTCAAGCTTGGGCTTAACGCAAGGACGCTCAGTACCACAGAGTGTACAGACACACAAAGAGATATCCGTCTAACCACTACCGCGGACTCTGCTCACAGAGGTCGCACAATCTCAAAGTAATTTCCCGTCCTCGTGCGCTTTTCTCGGCTCCTGCCAGGCTTCATGTAAATATGTCATCGGGAGACGAAGAGCACCAGCAGGGATCCGAACCGCCGACCTCGTGCGAACTGAGGTAGGTGCGCTGTCTGCTCAGCCTGCGATGCCCTGGCAGGATCGGTTGCCGCGATCGCTTGCTGGGTCCGTTGAACTTTACTCACGTAACAGGTCTGGTTGATCTCTCGCAGTCTGGCTCTCTGGGTGTATTACATTGTACTACATACCTATGTTACTGACGCACGTCACTATTGTGCGATCCTGATGATCTCACTACCTCACTAAATCTGTTGTCTTTCTGTCTGGTTGACTATCACAACAACAACAACTATCTTAGTCACGATCTTGACAACTTCACTGACTAAACTGGTAACACGGAGTGGCGATCTTGACAACTTCACTGACTAAACCCGTAAAGCGTCTGAGTAGCTGTGTGAGCGGTGTTCATTCATGGAGCCATCACGGGCGATGCTAGAGATCTACAGGCGGGAGATCGGGGAGATCTGAGAGGTGTGACTGCCTGTCAGGCTGCGAGCGGCTCTCTGCTGTAGACGTGTGGCTCAGACCTCGCAGTCTACACAACCTACAGGGCCTACATAGACTACAGCACCTACAGCAGGCGTTACGGGGGCGGCCATGGCGAGAAGTCAGTAGCAGAGACACAGAGAATCACATAAACACACACAGATACACAGAGATACAGTGGGAGCACTGGCACGGGGGAACAGAGCAAGGTATCTGTTGGCGAGGAGGGGGGAGAGAAAGAGAGAGATAAGGAGAGAGAGAGAGAGAGAGAGAGAGAGAGAGAAGAGAGATTTAGGGAGACAGGGAGCTTCTCTGCCTTTAAATCATTGTACGGCGCGCGCGGCCCATGCCAAAGTTGAAGGTTATTCCTTCCTACGCAGTGTAGACATTGCCTGGGGTGAGTCTAAAAATATCCAGAACACCCCGCCCCCCCCCCCACCTCTCTCTCTAAATGTATATAATCTGCCAACCCTTGCCCTGCTTCTAGGGAGGAGGAAAACTTGCTAATCAGAAATGTTCTGGCCGAGCAATGCATATTGGATCTCTCAAGCCAAGATGTTTACGCTACAACTCCGCGACTCTGGTCGAATATCGGAGTGGAGTGGCGGGGTGACAGCCGCTAGAGCTCCGGACTGAGAGCCAGGGGGATCCAACATGGAACCCGCACCCTCTGTGCGGCCTCCATTCACACTACAACCTGGAACCCACACCCTCTATGCGGCCTCCATTCACACTGGTACAAAGTATAAAGCTCATGACGAGAGACTTCTGTGTCTTTTACCTCCCGCTTTTCAAGGAAATGGTGTCAGCCACCCAGACATAGTCTGAGACTATAGTCGGTTCCTATCCGCGCCATTCAAGTTATCTTCTTGTCCGATACCCTTAGAACCAGCCTGCAAAAAACCAGCACATGCTTATTGAGTACCTCAAAAAAATTTCTACACATTTATAACTTCAACAGTGGTCTGCCTCTCCATATTGCACCGATGCTGAGATAAAAACCGCTGGTAGTATAACTAATAAGGTCCGAACTGAAGAGGACTAGCAAGAACCGAGTTCGGTGGAGGGGGGTTTGCTGATTTGCAGCGGTCCTATTTTCTACAGGGAATATCAAGAGGCCTAAACTAACTCTGCCTCTCCGGCTCCAAACCCCAGTGACGTTTGTTGAGGCGAAGAGGACTAGCCAGAACCGAGATCAGTGGAGGGAATTTGCTGCGGCCCTAAGTTCAAGAGGGAACCAAGAGGCCTTAAACCAACTCTACCTATCCAAACCCCCAGTGACGTTTGTTGAGGTAACATGTGGCTGTCCCAGTTCCCGCCCGCTCTGGGCGAGTTGGCAGCACCGCCAGATGTGAGCCGGGTCTGGGGGAGCAGGAGCGGAGAGCCAGGGAGAGCCAGGGAGAGCGAGGGAGAGCGAGGGAGAGCCAGGGAGAGCGGGCAGAGAGCGCGATGGGCCCAAACCCCACTGTTAAAAGTGAAAACGTGTTCACACCTCACGTATCACCCATCGCGCTCTCCACCGCCGCCGCCGCTACTGGTAGAGCCGTAGTACTGGGGTCGTGGGAGTCCTGGATTCCTCACTCCTCCTGGTACATGTAGCTCGCTCTCCCTGGCTCTCCCTGTCTCTCCCTGGCTCTCCCTGGCTCTCCGCTCCTGCTCCCCCATGCCAGGGAGAGAGAGAGAGAGAGAGAGAGAGAAAGAGAGAGAAGATTCTCCCTTCTCACCCTCAGAAAGCTTGAAACAACAACTAGGACGGCAGCAGTGAAGGAGCTAAGCATTCGCGATAAGCAACGATTTTTTCTTTTCCTTTTTTTTTTTTTTTTGCTTTCTTTCCTTAGTCTTGCGAAAGACATTTACACGGCAAGTAAGAAAGAGAGAAAGGAGAAGAAAAAAAAACGGTGCTAGGCAGAGGAGCAGAGCGATAAAACAGATGTGGCGGGAGCAGTTCGCTCAAGCTCTGCGCTCAAAACTTCTGGAGATCTAGAGAAACTTTTGGGGTATGAGATAGATAAGGAGGGGGGAGGTCTCTCGTACATAGGTACGTATACACACACACCCATGCATACGAACACTTGCACTGCCCCACACAACTGGCAGCGTCGCTAGCTTCATAATATCAAGCCCATCTGGTGGAGGCATGACGAGGTAAGTCGAAGTAAAATTCATACATTTCTGGTATGAAAGAAGCTCGCTCTCTCTCTCTCTGTCTCTCTCTCTCTTTCTCTCTCTCTCTCACTCTGTCTGTCTGTCTGTCTGTCTGTCTGTCTGTCTGTCTGTCTGTCTGTCTGTCTGTCTCTCTCTCTCTTGCTCTCTATCTCTCAGTGTCCTAGTTTACATTATTATACGTCTCCTTTATATACCGCGACGAGGCCCCAGAAAGGGACGAATTAGACATTTCCCCACACTATTACGCTGATACCGACGCCAGTAAGGAACATAGCGGTCAGATCCGGGGAACCCGCATCATTCTGATAACAAGCCGCGAGCTCTACCACTGCACCACGCACTTTTTTCTTCAAAAAAACAAAACAAAACAAAAAAACACCAAATAAAACCAAGTGACAATGGACCCAGTGCGGACATTGGCTCTACCTACTGCGAAACCAAGTCGCAGGCACCGATCACAGTGTCCATTGACTGGACGTCGCTCTCTCATTAGCACCTCGCCCTCGCTATGTACCGGGCTGGACACTATAGGACCGTTAGACACGCAGAGCATGCTGACGTCACGGTGAAGGACGCGGGCTATCTGTCTACTGCAGACAGAGTGACCTAGACTCGGTATATAGGTCTAAGAATAGCCGGGCCAAAGTAGGTCAGACAGCGGCCCTGGGTGACCTCAGCGCCGGCGCCACCTGGAAGCTGTTCTCACCTGGGCACGGCTCGGCCGCCTGGCGTGCCGGCTGCTGGGGAACACAGGCCTGGCGTGAACCGACCACGGAGAAAACGGGGACGGTAAGAGGATAATTCATTGCCTTCGAGTAAAAGTGTTTGAAACGACTGGTCTGGTATAAGCGGTTCTATATATAAGAAATTAGCATACAGGAAACTAATCCCAAGAACATAATACATGTATCCATGACAATAAAGTTTGAACAGAACAGAGCTCATAATCCGTGATCACTGCACAAAGGGCACTCAACAAGTGATCTGCGCATGCGCACTTACATCTCAGGGGAACGCTCATGAATATTGACAGGGCAACGGAATCTACACCGGTGTCCAATCATAGCTCTAGCTTAGACTTACGGAGCCAATGAGCGATGAGAGAAGCTTGTGTTTACAGGGTTTTTACGTTATCCACTAAGGTTGTGTATGCCGCAGAGTCTGTGGTGGCTACTGTTGGATGTTACTGGTTCTGGCTGTAAGACCACCAGCAGTTTTCAATCAGCGCATCAGTCAGCAGAGAGAGAGAGAGAGAGAGGGAGAGAGAGGGGAGAGAGAGAGAAAGGAGGAGAGGGAGAGAGAGACACACACAGGGAAGGAGGGGAGAATGACATCTACAATGTATTTCTAGTTAGTTTGATGTGGACTAGATTTTTCTGCAGAAAACAAAATATGTAGACGAGTTGAGTTGAGTTGGTTTAACGTCTAACGTCAGCACTACATAGGTAATATTGTGGGCGGGCCCCAAGACTAAAGTCCGACAAGTTTACGTGCTGCCACAAAGAGACAGTGCGGGGACACCAATAGGAGAATAAGACGCTAGAGCAGAGTCCGAACCAAAAACCACCTGCGTCAAAAGTCGATGTTCTACTGCAGAGCTATACGCCACCCTGCACAATATACAGAAAGAAAGAGATACATGAAAAAAAGGGGAGGGGGTGAAATAACATATATGTCCGGTAAGTTTGAAGTGGACTATTATTGTTCTGCAGAATCTTGCTTTGTGGAGCCGGGACTAGCAATAGACAGTAGATGTAATTGGTTTGAACAGGGGGCCATATGTGGGGTATAAATCCAACACGTTGACCAACGGCGAGCTAGATCTGGTGTGTGTGTGTATCTCTTCCTCACCTTTTCTCTTTCTTTCTCTCTGTTTCTCGGTCTCTAGCTAGCTTCCTCAACCCACCATTTCGGTATATGGGTACACAAACGTGCGGCCCTCCACACCATGTACCGAAGATACAGAGAAATCACCGCGAATCAACAACCACACGGGCACGTGATAAAGGTCACAGCTACGGGTACTTCTGTCAAAGGGTAGGATTGGGAGGAAGGAGAGAGAGAGAGAGAGGGAGAGAGAGAGAGAGGGGGGGGGAGAGGAGAGTGAAAAGGGAAATAGCCAAAGATGGACAGAGAACAATGAAGAGAAAAAGAAAGAGGTATCAAGATACAGGAGGAAGAAGGAACAAGAGAGAGAGAGAGAGAGAGAGAGAGAGAGAGAGAGGGAGAGAGGGATGGAAAGAAGAGAGAAGGGCAGTGATCAGAGTGAAGGCATCAAGAGTTGTCTCCCACATCTGGCTAACATACGTGGAACTCAGAGCTGGGAACTGCAAAGTCGGTCTCGACCTCTCTATCTCTCTCTTTCTCACTCTCTCTCACTCTCACTCTCTCTCTCTCTCTCTCTCTCACTCTCTCTCTCTCTACCCTCTCTCTGTCTCTCTCACTCTCTCTGTCTCTCTCTCCCTCTCTCTCTCACACACACACTCACACTCCACATCTAGTAGGTCGTAGTGCTGGAGGACTTGGGGGGCAAGTAATACAAACAGCATGGGCGCAATCTCAAAGCATTGGAGGAGGGGTGTGTGTGAAGGGGATAGAGAATAAAGAAGTCATAGTGTTAAGTTTTAGGGAAAGGATAGATGTAGAGAGCTTTGCGTTGAGTTGGGTTGGTTTAACTATCTTGGTTATATTGTGGACGGGACCAAGACAGACGTCTGACAATTTCATGTGCTACACACGATACAAGGCGGGGATACCATGACTCCTGTCTTAGCCGGTCACATTATACTGACAACGACCTAGCGACTTACAGAGGACGAAATCGGACACATAGATCTGCCGTCCGTCGGATTCGATCTGGAGACCAGCGCTCTACCACTTGAGCCAGTACGTTCTTATACAGAGCTTTGCGAAGACTGGTTAAAAGTCCAAGAGGTCGCACTTAACATCAGTTACGGCTCGTCGTAAGCTACCGCGACATTAATCCAAGGTTCCCAAGATTCTTGAAGAAGAATTCTATATATCGACAAGGACTCAGAGAAAGATCCCGAGAACTTGGACTGCCACATTAAACTGACACGGTACACGACAGGAATCGCCTTGCTCACTGAGCTTTCTTGTGGCCCCTCCTTCCACCCCCCTTATCTCTCTCTCTCTCTCTCTCTCTCTCTCTCTCTCGCTCTCTCTCTCGCTCTCTCTCTCTCTCTCCCTGTCTTATAATGGAACCCATTAACTTGTTTCAAACACTTCCGTGTGAAGAATGTATAGAACCCCACAAGACACCCGGACATGGCAAGATGATTGTTCCATGATAGACTACTAACTACTGACTAGTGATGAAACCCTAACGTATTAAGCCTAGACCCGTCAATAATCGAGTCTGGAACAAGATGTGAGTGAGTGTGTGTGAGTGTGTATGTGTATGTGTATGTATGTGTGAGTATGTGTGAGTGAGTGTGAGTGTGTGTGTAGGGTGAGCTGCCGTAACCAGCTTTAGCATCGCTGCTTCAGCAGGTGCACAGAGCACCTGCGTTAGGCTGCCAGCCAGGCATGTGTGCCTACACCGCTCAGTCGCCTAAGTGCGTCAACGCCACACCTTGGTCTGTAGGTAGGTAGGTAGGTGGACAGGTAGGTAAGTAGTTTTGGGATTGAGGAAAAGTTTCGTTGTACGAATCAGTCGTCTCAGTGTTTCAAAGCCACACGTTGGACTGTAGTTAGGTAGGTAGGTAGGTATGTGAGTGTGAGTTTGGGATTGAGAAAAAAAAGTTTCGTTATAAGAATCAGTCGCCTAAGGCTCAGCGCAACCCAAGGCCTGCAAGTAGGTAGATGGGAAGGTAGGTAAGTATGTAGGTAAATGGGAGTTTGTGATAAGAAAGAAAAAAATCATGTTCTTTGGAGAGTTTCGTTATACGGGTGAGTCGCCTAAGCACGCCACACCATTCCGTAGGCTGTAGGTGAGTTCGAGCGAAAGGTGCGAGTCAGGTCGGACTGTGGGTCTGGGGAGGTGTGAACCTGTGAGGCGATGTGATTAGAAGAACCTGGTCCTTGGCGGGGGAATGTGCAACCAGTTAGCGCCGGGAGAGGACTTTTTTTTTTGGGGGGGGGTGTACCTGCTGATGGGAAACAGCTTATGGAGGGTTCTCTTGATTAGAACGTCCACCGTCAGGTTAGGGAGGGAAGGGGAGAGAGTTGAGTTGGTTCAACGTCAGCGCTATTATAGGCTATGTTGTGGATGGACCCCAAGACCAAAGTCTGACAATTGTATGTGTTGTCATACACGAGACAGGGTGGGGATACTGGACCTCCTGCCGATGTTCTACCCCAGGGCTACCGCGACGCAGGTTTGGATCAACAACACATTTCCTAATCCCTCTCTATCAATCTCTCTCAATCTCTCTGTCTGTCTGTCTGTCTGTCTGTCTGTCTGTATGTCTGTCTGTCTGTCTGTCTGTCTGTCTGTCTGTCTCTCTC
>RQTK01001238.1:100170-115342 GCA_003991915.1 Elysia chlorotica
GAGGGTGGCCATGTTGTGGTTTAGGTAGTCGAGGTCGAGTTGATGGGAGTGGGCGGAGTCGGGGTTAAAAGTGGGCGGGGCATGAGGGAGATTGACAGTTGCAGAAAAAGGAGGGTAAAAGACGCCAGTGTTTTGGTTTGAGTTTTGATGGAAGTGGGCGGAGTGGAGGTGTGGGGAAATGGCAGGATCATAGATAGGAGAGTACAGAGGGGCAGGGGTGGAGGAATGGAGGGGTCGGCCAAGTTCAAATGAGTGGGCGGAGTCATTGTCCGAATAAGGATGAGGAGGAGGGTTGAGAAAATTAGAGGATGGGCGGGGATGGAACAAACAGGCAGGATTGTCATGTTGGCCAAGTGCATACGAGTGGGCGGAGTTACAGTCATGATTGACAGAGTACGGGTGAGAACGATGGTTGAGAGAATTTGAAGGTGGAAGGGGAGGGATTTGGTGTCGGCCATGTTCAGAAAAGTGGGCGGAGTCAATGTTGTGATTGTCAAGATAGGGTTGGGAAGGCGGGTGGTCATGATTAAAAGGTGGAATGTAGATATAGATCGGGGAGAGGAGAGGCGGGGAGTCAATGGAGTCAATGGGGCATGGGGAGGGGGACCGGTGGGAGGAGGAACCAGATGAGGAACAAGTGGAGGATGGAGAGAGGATATCAGAGGAGGAAGGTGACACAGACGAGGAATCAAGAGGGGATTCGGGGGAAGGAATTGGGGAGGAGGGTGGGGAGTGTTCAGAGTCGGAGGCAGAGGAGGAGGATGGGGAAAACGACGAGAGGAGCGGGTGTGGGGTAGGTGGAGAAAAAGGAGAATTCTGACATTAGAGGCAAGTAAATATTTCTCACGTCGCATTATATTTATCACCTAAAAACGTATAGTGCACGCTTTGCTGCAAGATAGATAGAGAGAGAGGGAGAGAGAGAGAGGGAGGGAGAGAGAGAGAGAGAGAGAGAGAGAGAGAGAGAGAGAGAAAGGAGAGGTGATTAGAAAAAAAAATAAAAACTGACATTGAGCTTCAGAGAGATACAGTGAGAAAAGGGTAAATACAGAGATAGACGGAAAGAAAAAGTAAGAAAATGAGCCAGATATAGAAAGAAAAAGCAAGGGAAAAAGAAAGAGAGAGAGGGAGGGGGAGAGAGAGAGAGAGAGAGAGAGAGAGAGAGAGAGAGAGAGAGAGAGAGAGAGAGATAATACGGAGATAAAGAAAGAGAAAAAAAATCAAGCCAAGATTATGAGAGAAAAAGCAGCAGGCAGACAAAGCTAACACTATCCGTTGTATGGATATCACAATGCTTGTTGAAATATCAGATCTAACTTGACACATAGTAATCCTTTTGTTGTAAAAAAATATGTCTCAGTCAGCATCAATAGTTTCTTCTTTCATTTCAATCTTCATCAAGGGACAGAACCCGCTTATGGTGGAGAGCACAACACTGGTAAAATTTAACAATTAATATTTAGAAAATTTACAAAAGTAAAAAAAAAAAAGGTTATTAAAAAGGTTAGAAGGAGGCATGAAACAAATGCATTACATGCACAACATTGAATGACACTGAGCAAAAACTGGGAAAACAATGTTACCAAAGCAATTTGGTTTGACAAAACGATTAGCACAAAGATGTTTAACCAACAACAAAAAAGATTTTCTGGCTGTGGAAGCTCAACAACAACAAAAAAAGAAATAATTGTCCCTAGAGTAGCAGTTTTACAAGTTAACATAATTATTTTCCTGAATCTTGTTTAAACTTGACAAATGTTTTATGGCGAAAAATGTCTTTGGTACATCAGAATAATATTAAGCCACATGTTAATTTTCATTATTTAAGTTTTGAAAGTATTTCTTTTATTGTGCCCCCTTATTTTTTGGACTTGTATCTCTTCCCGCATCTTTCGTCTCGTGGATACCAACTGCAACTAATTGTATAGTGTAACCGCCAGAAGGCTACAACAATGATGAAGGAAGCACACAGCAGATGTCGCAAAAAGATGAGGGAGAGAGGGGTTATTCTTTAGTTTTCAGAGATCAGTACACATAATATATAATTATTAGCTTCATACATACAGAACAAGGATGTAAGTTAAGTCACCAGGAAATGGGGGTAAGCGAGTCAAAGCTGCGACAACATCTAAGGTCAAAGACAAGAAATCTCAAGGCGACAGATATTGAGGAGGGTACAGGTGTTAGTCTTGGAGTATAAGGACGGAAGCACAAATTGAAATAGATCAGCTCCATTTTACACAGGGACAAAGGGAAAGGGAGGTAATCGAGTTAGAGCAATTACAACATCAATGGGCAAAGACAGTGATACAAAGTAGAAACATATTAAGGAGTCAAGGACTCAATTCAGGTCAGTAAGCATAGAGAGAAGGGGACAGGTGGAAAAAGGGAGGTAAACACGTCAAAGCTGTGACAACATGTAAGGCCCAAGACCAGCTATCGGCCTACAGCTGGCGACGTTACCTCCGAGTGGTCTCGCAACAGGTGCATCGCGTCCGACAGCCGCTCGTCTACAAGGTTCGGCTAGCGACACCAACAGGGGGAGGAACAAACAAACAATCATCAGATAATGAGATAAGGGGGGATAAGCAGGGATACTCGGGCTCTCAACAGCTTCAAGACAAAGGTTGGGGTGTTCAAGTCACACAACAAAGGGACAACAAGTTTTTTTTTGTAGCAACCTCACAAGTTAACAAAAACAAATTTTAGGGAAAAAAAGGCAGATACAGCTTCCCTGACAAGGACACATAGCTAAAGAAGAAAAAAAAAGGGGGCTTAATGTTAAATGAAAATACCAAGGACAGTGAAACAAAACAAAAATCTAAACAAAAAAAACCCCAGTATAACCTGATGCAAAAAAAATAATCAAAACCGTGCTACATTCAATGTGCAATACCATACACCATGCCATGAAAAAAACAACCAATAATAATAATAATAATAATAATAATAATAATAATAATAATAATAATAATAATAAAAATAATACTGTTTATAACAGTGTCTTATTGAGTAACAAGCCACATTTAATACACATTCACCATATCTCGATGCCATGCCTTCTCCAACATAAACAAATTTTACTGATCTGCCTTAAAATACACAACTACATTCAGCCCCAGCCCACCCTAATGAGCGTCACAGAACCATAACACAAGAATTACGTCTTGTTTTATAAACCTATACCCATCACGCATCAAACATGTTGTGCTGGCCAATACACTCTTGTGCTATTTTTTGTATGTACAAAAAAGTACACGTTCCATTTTGAAATGATAAAAATCAAAGCTTATACCGCATACAGATTCTACATTGCCCAAAATGATACGCCTTAAATCAGGCGATAAGAATTACAGTTCAATTGAGTTGGTTTAATATTCAACTTCAGCACAATACAGGCTATATTGTAGACGGATCCCTAAACTGACATCTGACAATTATATGAGGGAATACTGATGACAAATTGCAAAGACAAACACAATCAACACCAGCTCCCCCAGCCTCATGAATCCACCACCAGACCAGACCAGAGTTGCGTACAAGTATCATAAATCGACTAACAGACGAGACGAGATCAGACCATTACGTACCAGAGCCTGCAGGTGGCTGCCCTCGTAGCCGGGCTGTGAAGGGCCTGACGCCCCTCCTGTCTGACCGCCGGCGCCACCTCGGCTCCACTGCTGGTGTGATGATGGAGGATCCCTAAACTGACATCTGACAAATTTATGAGGGAATACTGACGAAAAATTGCAAAGACAAACACAATCAACACCAGCTCCCCCAGCCTCATGAATCCACCACCAGACCAGACCAGAGTTGCGTACAAGTATCATAAATCGACTAACAGACGAGACGAGATCTACGTACCAGAGCCTGCAGGTGGCTGCCCTCGTAGCCGGGCTGTGAAGGGCCTGACGCCCCTCCTGTCTGACCGCCGGCGCCACCTCGGCTCCACTGCTGGTGTGATGATGGCGCCCCGCCTGGCAATACACACACACCAACATTTCAACATTACATTTTTCAAATATTTAATATATGTAATTTATTTATTCAAGAAATATTTTATTTCTAATTCATAATAATGGTGTAGTTGTTTTTTTTTCTTTTAGTTTTTGCATTAATTCTGTTACTACTCGCATTATCCTAAAAATATTGTGTAATATTTAAATCAAATTGTTGGTAATACCCAGATGTTATGGTAAACTTGGAATAAACAAACAATTTTGAAAACAACATTCTTTTAATTTATTCATTCAAGTAATGTATTATTTCTAATTCATAATAATAGAGACATTTTTTTCTTCTTTTAGTTTTTGCATGAATTCTGATACTATTGGCATTATCCTTAACATATTTAAGTAGTTTTTTAATCATATTGTTGGCAATAGTTGAATACCCAGATCATGAGATGTTATGGTAAACTTGGAATATACAAACAATTTTGAAAACAACATTCTTTTAATTTATTTAAGTAATGCATTATTTCAAATTCATACCTATGGTGAAATTTTTTTGTATGAATTCTGTTACTATTGGCATTACCTGAAAATATTTTGTATTCTTTTAATTAAATTGTAGGCCATACCCAGATGCTATGGTAAACTGGGGTTAACCGATGTCCATTTTTGTGTGTGTGTAAGTGGATTTGTACATGAATAATTAATTAAAAAAAAAAAAAAATTGTCATTTTTGTTTTCTGTTTGATGAGAGAAACCCAGGGCTTTGTTATCTTGAGGGTAAACTATGCTATGCCCTCTCTAGTGTCACATAGTAGTGTGGTGGGTAAGTTAGTGACAGTAGGTCTCCACTTACCTGCCATGGGGGGAGGCGAGGATACCGGTGTGGAGGGATTTGAACCTCCGTAGCTGCTGTTAGTCTGTTCTGAATAAATCTGTTGATAGACAAAGAGTCATGAAATCTCGTTATTTCAGATTTTATAATAATATGGGGGAAAGTCAATGTGAAGAAAACTTAAATCAGTAAAAGGTTTGAACCACATGTAATTTAATTCAGCCAATAGCTTTAGGTGTTGCTTCGAGAACAAAAATGCAAGGAGACAGACAAAAACAGAGTTAAATAATTGGTTGTCTCGGGTGTTCATCGGTCATGGAGACTTTTAAATATGTAAGGTTTTCGATAGTTTTTTGTTGATTGTAGTTATCTCCTAGGTCTGAGAGTCCTTGGGGTCTAATTTATGCAGTTTTAATAATAATAGTAATAATAATAATACAACTCACAGAGGCGAGCGCCTTGCCGACAGCCATGCCTGACGACGAGGCCGACGCGGGCGGGTGGGAGCCCGGGCCCGCTGTGGACGATGATGATGATGATGAAGGGGGCACCACTCTGTGCACCAGCTGCTCTCCGTTGACGGGCGGTGAGGGGGCCCCGGGGTAGCCCCCACTCGGGGGTGGTTGTCCCCCGCGGAACGAGGACATGGGGGGCAGGCCGGAGGAAGACATGGTGTGGAGGTCCTGGCTCGGGGACGGTTGGTACGCCTGCATGTGGGGAGAAAGAGTTAAAGTTAGGGCCCCTGCGTATTAGAACTTGGAAAAGTGTCCTTCACTGATATCAACATGTATGTCCAAGAGGCATGCGAGGACAAGAAAAGTAAGGTGTGGTTCGTTACTGTCCAACGTCAGCACTATATAGACAATATTGTGGGTGAGTCCCAAGACTTATGTCTGCCAAGTTTATGTGTTGCCATACAAAGACAGGGCGGAGATACCATGACTCTGTTTCAGCCGGTCATATTACTATAGACTAAAACCCCCTTCTACTAATTGTAATTTCTAATTGTTAACCTCAGTGTAAACTATTTAGGTTTCATAGTGAGGATTTTGCGTAGATGCCTCAAGATAATAAAGGCGACTGCTTCCTTCTTTAAACCTCAGTAAAAACCTAGTCTCAGGCTGTTGGTCTGAAATCAAATGTGTTCAACCACCTTTATTTCGATAAGGAAATAGACTGTAACGCTACCTCCCTTTACCAAAACTGAAAAGCACTAGGAGCTGTTTTTTTTTGGTGAAACATCTCACTAAATCTACAGTCTCTGGTATGCCCAACCTCGGTCTGAGGTGTAGGCATAAAATAAAAAAGGCTTTACTGCAAAACATTATTATTATTATTTATGACTTAGTGCTATCTCTGGCAAAGCCTACACCCTGGAAAGGATTTGAACCCTGGCATGTCTGGATTGTAAAGCGAGTAATGGGTAACTGCACGAGGCCCAGTCACAGTGTGGGCAGTGGGCCTTGTTCTAGTCTTATCTCAGTCAGACTCATATACTGTGTATCAGCCTCTTTCTCAAGGGGTCGGTCACCCTCTCTATCTCTCTCGATACATATCTCTTTTTCTTTCTGTCTCCTTCACTCTTTCTCAATCTGTGTCATCTACCCCGCTGTCCTAAAAAGTTTCTCTCTCACCCTTTCTCTCTCCCACTCGTTTCTCTCTCTCTCTCTGTCTCTCTCAGAGAGAGAGAGAGAGAGAGAGAGAGATGCATTATGATCAGCAAATGGGCACCCTTTAGGTTTAGAATTCATGAATGTTTTGTCTGGCATTATAACGTTGTCCCATTGTTGATGTCGCATCCACTAGCCTGTATCAATTTCTTCGCAAATTGATTTAACACGAACTTTCCGTAACTGTTGATAATGTGTTCATGCAGTTTAAAAAAAACACACAACAACCTACATATTTATAAACGTTTTAGTCAGATCGAAACGATTGTTATGCCCAATTGTAAAGAAATTCAAGCACACGTTCAATAAATACTTCTCCCGAAAACAACAGCAAAAACAAACGAGTGCCTACAATTTTACACGCATCAGACGTTGAAGAGATGAACTATTGTAGAGAAAAGTTTCACCAATATTTTGCTTCTTTTGTGCTAACCATGCCTCTCTTTACTAAAATTATTGCATGTTTTCGGTAACGCAACAGGCCCAAAACTGCAGAATTCAGTGTTAAACATGTACAATTAGAGTGATAAAATCTTCATAATAGTTATTAGACAGAAACGTGCCGCGACCATGTCGTTAAAATCAATAATGAAGCCAATCAGTCACACGTTCCAACGTCTAACCTGATTTCCTCCAGTACTGGTGAAAGGTGAGTGGTCTATTTGGGTATTTACTGCGGAATCATTACTCCCCTGAGCGGTTGATATTGATTGTCTGGGTGCTCCTAAAGCACGCCGCACTAAATCAATGCAAGACTTACTGTGTAAGAGGGGCTTAGCGTTCTCACATTGTTTTGTGGTGGAGGGAATGCCACGCCTAAATGGAAGAAATAATAATTACCTGATCCGAAAATACCTCTCTCTCGCTAGACTCCCTCTATTTCTTTCTCTCTTCTTGTTTATTTTCTTTCTTCTCTCTCTCTCTCTCTCTCTCTCTCTCTCTCTCTCTGGTTCTTGTTTTTTTCCTTATCTCTATCTTATTATATTCTTGTTTCTATCTATCTCTATGGTATGCCTTTCTCTTTCGCTAGACTCCCTCTATTTTCCTCCTTTACCTCTATCATACTATCCTATAGCGATAGATAGCAACTAGAATTGTTTAGTAAGATAGGAGTAAAGGGGTATAGCGACACAAGAACCAGGGTGTGAAAGAGCAAAATAATAGACTTATAAAACGAATCTTCCGATAGCAGCAATCGAAACTCCAACACCCTCTGTGTCCCTCTCCTTGTCTGTAATCCCCCCCTCCCCCCTTTCCATTTCCCTCCTGTACCCTGGCCATGTGGCTAGTGTCAGAAAACCAGCGGCAACCCTAGAACCCAAGCGGCTACCCGTAGCTCGCCTACCCACCACTGAGATTGTGGCACAAGCAAAAAGTTCAGGCGCTTAGAGAATAGGGCCAGCGAAAACCTCTCTCTACCTGAACTCAAACACACACTGGGCTCAACACAGACCCCTGGTACATATACCACGACGTGGGTTACAATCAAGCCTAGACTCGTTCACAAAACATCAATAGCATGTACATGTACATACTTTGTACAGGGAAAGAGAAAGAAATAGATCGAAAAGAGAGAATGACAATGTCGAGAATGAGACAGAGGGTATGGAAAAACCTGGATGTACGCCTGACCCCCCCCCCCCCCCCCTCTTTCTCTCTCTCTCTCTATCTACATCCTTCCTTCCTCCCTCTCTCTCCCCTCCTTTTTTTCCACTCCTCCCTATATCTCTCCCCCTCTTCTGTGAGTTGAGTCGAGTCTGTAAATTAACGTTCAACATCAGCACTATATAGGCTATCCTTGTGGATGGGCTCTGAGAGAGTACATGTACTCACCATATCGGCGTAGGAAGACTCTCTCTCTCTTTCTCCCTCACTATCTCTTTCTCTCTCTATCTGTCCCCTGCCCCTCTGTGAGTTTAGTTAAGTTGGGTTTTAACGTTCAACGTCAGCACTATATAGGCTATACATGTATACACTGTACTTGTGGACGGGTCCCAAGACTGAAGAGTACTCACCATATCGGCGTAGGAAGACTCTCTTTCTCTCTTTTTCTCCCTCACTATCTGTTTCTCTCTCTATCTATCCCCTGTCCCCCTGTGAGTTGAGTTGAGTTTTAACGTTCAACAACAGCACTATACCCATAGGCTATACATTGTATTGTGGACGGGCCCCAAGCCTGAAGAGTACATGTACTCACCATATCGGCGTAGGAAGACTGTCTCTCTCTCTCCCTCTCTCAATATCCCCTGCCCTCTATGAGTTTATTTGAGTTGGTTTTAACGTTCAACATCAGCACTATATTGTATAATTATAGGCTATACACTGTATTGTGGACGGGTTCCAAGACTTGAAGAGTACATGTACTCACCATATCGGCGTAGGAAGACTGTTGCTGCTGCTGCTATATAGGCTATACATATATACACTGTATTGTGGATGGGCTCTGTGAGAGAGTACATGTACTCACCATATCGGCGTAGGAAGACTGTTGCTGCTGCTGCTATATAGGCTATACATTATATACACTGTATTGTGGACGGGCTCTGAGAGAGAGAGTACATGTACTCACCATATCGGCGTAGGAAGACTGTTGCTGCTGCTATATAGGCTATACATGTATACACTGTATTGTGGACGGGTCCCAAGACATGAATGAAGAGTACTCACCATATCGGCGTAGGAAGACTGTTGCTGCTGCTATATAGGCTATACATGTATACACTGTATTGTGGACGGGCTCTGAGAGAGCAGTACGCGTGTGTGGGGGGTGAGGGGGGTGCGGGGGGTACGAACCCGCGCCAGGCAGGTGGGAGGCCGGGAACGATGACGGCAGGCTCGCCCCTGACGCCGACCACTGGTCACTGCCGGCCCCGGGCCCGTGCTCTGCAGAGGTCACAGGGTCAAAGGATGAAGGTTAGATGTCAAGGTAGAGGTTATGGGTCAAGGTACAATAATAATGTAAAAAGTTGAAGGTCAGTGTGAAAGTCAACTGAGCATGATGGGGGTTAGAGGTCAAGGTAAACGTTAGATTTTTACAGAAATTTTAAGTCAATATAATAGAGGTCAATGGGACTTGGAAGTTAAGGGGTCATGGTGGTGATTACAGACCAGAGGCAACGCCCGGATTATAGAAGACGCTTAGAGGTCAAAAGGAAAAAAAAACGGATGTTGGGAGTTTTGAGAAGACACTATGAGTTCAGAAAAAACGATAGAATTCCAAAGGGCATAAAGGTGAAAGGACAATTATAATTCAAAAATCGAGTAAGGTGGAGATAAAAGGCCAAGCGTAAAATGTGGGGGTGAAAAGTTAAGATGAAACCATGGTTGTATATTAAAAGACATGGATGCAAGATTAGAGAGAAGTTGGAAATAAGATATAAAATTTACAATGTTACACAGACTATACATTGGCAGTTGGCTATAATGTCGATGAGAAATAAGAAAACCTCTGATTCTCATCAGAATTATAGATATAGACTAAGAGCCACACCTATTTAACAGGTGCCATGCATAATGCCTAGTTTGGGAGAGTTAAGTCTGTAGACTAGAACATGTGAGACGGGGATAACGAGAGACAGAAACAGCAACAGACAGAGAGAGGGTGAGAGAAAGAGAGATTAAGAGAGAAAGAGAGAGAGATTAAGAGAGAGATAGAGAAAGAGAGAGAGGGTGAGAAAGAGAGAGAGAAAGAGAGAGAGAATGAGAGAGAAAGAGGGAGAGAAAGAGAAAAAGAAAGAAAGAGAGAGTGTGAGAAAGAAAGAGAGAGAGAGCGTGTGCTGTGTACTCACCTATGAAATAGTCGCCGTACATGCCAGGTTTGGGCGAGTTGTATCTGGGCGAGTCTTGGTGGAACTCTTCTGGCCCAGGGGAGTAGACCTGCAGAGGGAGGAGGAGAGAACAGTAGAGATTATTATAATGTACTCGGATAAGATCATCATGTAGTGCTGATGGTGATGAGCATGGTAATGCTAATGAACGTGATGAAAATAATGATGATGAAAACGACGATGACGATTGTGGTGGCGGTGGTTCTTTAAACTGGCGGGGGGGCGGGCAACGACATGTTAATAATTACCAATGGCGATGATAGATGCAATGATTATGATGAAGACAAAGTAGGCAGTTTAATGTAAAAAGAAAGAGGGTTGTGGTGTTGGAGCGGGCGAGGGATTGAAACAGAAAACAAGGGCTAGAGTCCATGGATAGAGATAGACTAGAGACGGCGGAGGAGAGAGAAAGAGTCACGTCACATACAGCCACAGAGAAAGAGCAAGCGAGACCTACAGACAGACATACGGAACTGGATAAGATAAACAAAGGCCCCGCAGCCTGTAAAGGTCACAGCGGCTAACAACAACAACCCGCCCAGCTCTTCACATCTCTATACATCTCTCTACATCTCTCCACCTACAGCCCGTGCTACCAGAGACTGTCAAACAGTCAAGAGCTTTCACGGGAACAAGTTTGCATGTCTGTGCATGTGTGGGTCGGGATAGTTTTCAGGCGGTTGCTCCCTTTAAAATGTATTGAAAAAAAATATACGAAGGCGGTTGCTCCTTTCTTTAAAACTTATTGAGAAAAGAAATATATGTAATTAGATTGCCATTTTTATGGTCGCCTTAATTGCAATAAAGAAATAGGGGAGGCACAAGTCACGCTGGCTACCCGTATCAAATTTAAAAGCACCGTGGGCTCTTTTTGTGAAACGCCTCACTAGATCTATAGTCTCTGGTCGTACTAGCTAGGGCTAAACTTGACTGTATATACACCATTATAGAGTCTTGCTGCTAGATCTAGCGGGATTGGAGTCTCCCCTAGCGCTCCGTTAGAATCCGATTTCACGAGCGTCAGACCCACTCTAAAAATTAAAAGCACATTAAGTCCTAAGCTTTGTGTTACTTTCGGCTGAAACTGTACATACAGAGGGGGGAAGGGGATAGAGGACACAGAGAGAGAGAGAGAGAGAGAGAGAGAGAGAGAGAGAGAGAGAGAGAGATACAAAAAAGAGAGACGAAAAGAGTCAGGTGAAAAGCTGTTATTAACAGACAAGCGTAAGAATTTGTCTACCTCAAGGATGAGAGAGAGAGAGAGAGAGAGAGAGAGAGAGAGAGAGAGAGAGAGAAAGTGGCAGAGAGACAGGTGGATACATCGGGAAGATATATAGAGAAACACACATGCCGGAATGCAGAAGACCACAATACGGTTGCGATTCTATACGGTTCATACAACCATTTAGCAGTATTTCACGAGCACATGGAAGACAAGCAGGGTGCTAAGAAAGAGGACAGGGGAAGACAGGCAGATAGGTGGGGAGAAATTGATATAGAAACAGAGAGATAGTGAAGATAACGGATAACGCTAGTATGGAGAGCTCTATACGGGTACCCCAATAAACAGTAGATCAAGAGCATTGTGTACAGGGAGGACAGGGAGGATGGGAAGTAAGAGTCAAGCTGGTAGACAGACAGACAGAGAGAGGAAGACAGGCAGATAGGTGGGGAGAACAATGTATAGGAAATAGAACCCTAGAACACGATAGAGCCCTGAAGAGCTCTTCATGGTTAATACGCCATTGAACAGTAGACCAAGTGTGTTGGTCACAGGGGGACACGGAACATGAAAAGTGAGGACCAGACAGGCACAGAGATGTTGGAGAGGCACACGACGGTATGGAATATGACCACGGAACTTTTTTTTATTATTTTTGTTCTAATATTTCTTTTAACTTTGTTTTGTTGTCTTTTTGTTTTTGTGTTGTTGTTTTTGTGTTGTTTTTTTTTTTTTGTTTTGTGTTTTTTTTGTTGTTTTCTTTTGTTTTTTTTTTTTTGTTTTTTTTTTTTTTTTTTTTTTTGGGGGGGGGGGGGGGATACTTAAACAAGTTAGGTCACGGTGTGGGAGGTGGGGAGGAAACGGTTAAGTAGCGTATACTTTATGCACACGTACATTAAAATAGAGATATAATCGAAAGGGCAGCAATGAGAAAGCTGGTGAAGCATTGCACACACCGGATTTATAATCATACAACAAAACGCGTCATTCAAAACAAACACAAATGTTTGTTCATGACAATTTGCTAAACCTATCCTCTCACAACCACTATACTAATCAGTAATGTATTCATTAATCCTACTGATAATAACGCAAATCAATTTAAGCAAGGTCAACTTACAGACAAAAGGTGTTCATAGTGGGATTCAGTGATTCTACACTAAATTACCGGTAGAGAGCAACATAAGTAAGATTACAGACACAGGATGGTCATAGTAGGATTCAGTAGTTCTACATTAAATTACTGGTAGAGATCAATATAAGAAAGAACAACTTACAGAACCATAGTGATCATAGTGGGATTCAGTGATTCTACTTAATTTACTGGTAGAGCAATGTAAGTAAGAGCAACTTACAGCCACAGGATGTCCATAGTAGAATTCAGTGATTTTACACTAAAGTACTGGTAAAGATCAATATAAGTAAGAACAACTTACAGAACTATAGTATGATGCAGTATTTCTACACTAAATTACCGGTAGAGGTCAATATAAGAAAGAACAACTTACAGAACCATAGTGGGATTCAGTAGTTCTACATTAAATTACTGGTAGAGATCAATATAAGAAAGAACAACTTACAGAACCATAGTAGGATGCAGTATTTTTACACTAAATTACCGGTAGAGAGCAACATAAGTAAGGAGAACTTAAAGACACAGGATGGTCATAGTGGGATTCAGTAGTTGTACACTAAATTTCTGGTAGAGATAAACAACAATTATAAGTAAGGTCAACTTACAGAACCATAGTGCGGCCCCTGCAGTGGAGGCGGGGAGGGCAGGTAGCCCAGACCGGGAGGAAACATGCCCGGGTAGGGAGAGTAGGGCGGGAACATGGCTGCAGATCCGAACCGGTACTCCAGAGGTGGGGAGGGCAGGTAGCCCAGACCGGGAGGAAACATGCCCGGGTAGGGAGAGTAGGGCGGGAACATGGCTGCAGATCCGAACCGGTACTCCAGTGATAGAGGTGCTGGGTGGTAGAGGTGCTGGGTGGGAGTGCTACCCTGTAGCTACCCGTCACTTCTCAAGAACAGAAATGAATGAGCCTACCTTCAAGTTTCAAGCATGCATAAAAGTTCCTGTCTTTGTATACACAATTCAGTATTTTGGTCTCACAAGTTATTTTCAAGCATCACTACACCGACAATTCGCTTAATTCGTACTGATGCCTGGGTTTCGAAGGCGTTCGGTACAAACGGTCACATTTTGGGAGACAGAGGCCGAGTGAAGCACGGATATTTCAGAACTGCACAGGGACATGTGATAATATCTGAAGTTGTGAAAGTCTTGTCACAGTGATCTGCTCAGATTTAGAAGGTCTAGGAACTCCGATGTTCTTGTTAGAATAAAACTTCAAACGATTAAAGTCTCTGTCGGCCACAGAAATTAGAAAACCTATTTAGCACAAAACAGAGAAAAATACTGGTTAGACTAAACGCACAACTTATGAAATATTAATATTTACTATCTAAACAGCTGGCATCACTTCCCCAGGCGAAATGAGGATCTATATTGAACGCTGAATAACAGTGACTATAGGTTATTCACTTGTCATATCATACAATAGAACACAAAAAACCCAAGTGAAATCTAAACAAAAAAGAACCTCCTACTTGGAAGTCTAAATTCTAGATCAAGATAATCGTATAGTGCATCGCTTGAACATGGGACTAAAGCAGGATCCCTAGATCATGATGGGTAGACTTATCTCGAACACTACAAAAAAAAAACGTATTATTTTTTCAGAACCACCACCAAACCAACTCGGAAGTGGGCCCAACACGATAATCATTTAGAGCATTTAGGTCTTCATTGGAGAAAAACAAGATCCCTAGATCATGATGGGTAGCCTTCCTACAATAATCTCCAACACTACAAAAAAAACGTATTATTTTTTCAGATCCAACAACACAACTAGGAAGTGGGCCCAACACGATAATCATTTAGAGCGCCGCGTCTTCACTCAGGGCGAAAACGGAATGATGGGTAGCCTTCCTTCTAATCCTTCACTATCTCCAACACTACAAGACAACAGAGGTATTATTACTTCAGAACAACCAACACAGCTAGGAAGTGTGCCCGACACCATAGGCCTAATCGTTTAGAGCGCTGCGTCTTCAGTGGGCGAAAACAGGATTCCTAGATCATGATGGGTAGCCTTTCTACATCAATCTCCAACACTACAAGAGAACCGTGTTATTTCTTCAGAGCCACCAACAACACAGCTCGGAAGTGGGCCCAACACACAACACACTCACTAGCGCAAGCTGTATCACAGGGGTATATTTCCACGGCAAAGATGGATGAGGGGCATTTAACTAACACACTGGGTTACTGTTAAAATTCAAACTATGCTCCGTGAAAGTAGGTCTTATCTAACTCTAGCTGGGGTATAGATTCTATATGTATATATCGCACGAGAAAACACAACTTGAAGTGAAAGCAACACAAACTTTCTCAAAGTGTATACCTAGGTCTACATCCAAATCTAGATCTAGTTGATCCACTTGAAGGTAAGGAATGACTCCAGGAGTCCACAGTACGAGCAGTACGAGCAGATTCAATGCCCGCCTCGGCACGCGGAATTTCACCCAGTGGTGTGAGATGCTAAGAGGTTAGGCCAACCCGTGCTCAGAGTTTGGGAGGGAGCTCGAGACGGAGG
>RQTK01001239.1:0-10355 GCA_003991915.1 Elysia chlorotica
CTCTTTCTCTCTCTCCCTCCCCCTCTCTCCCTCCCTCCCTCCCTCTCTCCCTCTCTCTCTCTCTCTCCAATCCTGGTGACAGATATTACGAGGTTCTTCTAGTTAGTCAAGGGGTGGCTAGTAATCCATTTAGTAAGTGAGGACAATAGGAAGGCATTGCCTGCGCTGGAAGTGCAGTGGAGGCGAAACGGATCCCAAGACTAACGTCTGACATTTTTACGTAACACAATCATAAACAATGCAGGGATACTATGAACACTCTCTCAGTCAGTTATATTATACTGACACCGATCCAAACAGAAGTGGACAAAATCACACAATATTATATATTTTGCTGATTGTGGGATTCGAACCAGCGATCTACCAGCTCTACCACTTGCGCTACCCGCCTGCCCCACTCACGTCTTAGACTGAAGACCCCGAAACAATCGGCACAGTCTTCTCTCCCTCTCTGTCTCTCTCTCTCTTCCCCCTTTCTCTCTCTCCCTCTGTCTCTCTCTCTGTCTCTCTTCTCTCTCTCTGTCTCTCTCTCTCTGTCTCTGTCTCTCTGTCTCTCTCTCCCTCTCTCTCTCTCTCTCTCTCTCTCTCTCTCCAATCCTGGTGACAGATATTACGAGGTACTTCTAGTTAGTCCAGGGGTGACTGGTAATCCATTTAGTAAGTGATGACAATAGGAAGGCATTGCCTGCGCTGAAAGTGGCAGTGGCAGTCGAGGCGAAGACCCCCTGCGGCTAATTGAGCTAACTGAATTAACTAACCATACCATCACAGGTCAGTCTGTTGGGTATTCAGTCAGGCCCTTTTGTTGTGTGGTTTGACTTGATAAGTTGAAGAGCTGTGTTGTTAGTTTAGTTAGTTAGTTAGTTATACATGAACTGTGATTCTCGCTTTTGTGCGGGTTCGAGCCCTGGTGATTTCGCTCCCTACTGGTTGGGTCGGTGTCAATATAATGTAGCCATCTGAGACAGGAGTCATGGTATCCCTGCTCTATCTCGTTTGTGGCAGCGCATAAAATTGTCAGACGTCAGTCTTGGGGCTTGTCCATAATATAGACTATATAGTGCTGACGTTGGACGTTAAAACCAACTCAATTCAACCCAACTTGTCTCTGTCTATCTGTATCTCTTTCATTTACTAATTTTTATATTTTAAATACACATCTCCGTTTTAATAATTTGTATATATAATCTCCATGTGCATCCCATATCACTAAAGTTTCATCACCCCACTCTTTTTTCTCTCTTCCTCACACTCACTAACACACATACTCTGTCTGTCTTTCTGTCTGTCTGTAAAGCCGATGTTCTACCCCATGACCACCGCGCCCTTCGTCGCCGCCTTAGACCTCTCCTGTAACCAATGAGACGTTACAATTCCCCCCAACATAGAAAACCTAGACTATGTCTTACTGTACCCATGGCGTTGAACGAAAGTCAAAATGTATCTATACCAATGAACGACAGTCTATACATTTTTAGTTCTCTATTGAACAAATTGCAGATCTGCTAAGGTTTAAAACAAAATGCGTAATTTTATTAACCCTTGCTAAGAAACACCCCTTGTTAGCGGCTAACGCCATTAAGAAATAATTATTATCAACCCACAAGGTATAACTTCGGATTACACGTTCTATCTTAGCTATCTATGCCCACCAATGCTAGTTTTATGTGTGACATCAAGCAATACTAATCAATCTCTCCTCAATCCTAGCGCTAAAAGAGACAGCGATGGCAACGATACATTTTAACCATTGCCATATCCTCCAGAGCACTAAATTTGCCATACTTGTTTGTCAGCTTAAGTACTGCTGTTGTGCTTTTGGATGCCTTCTGGATAACCTACTGTTCCTAGTATAAGACTCCGGTAGAGTGGATATACATGTAACCACAAACAATGATATCCAGTCTTTCCTTGAGAGGCTGTGCAAGTATTTACCCAACAGGGGAATTCAACTCGATGTCATAGCCTGAGGATCGTTACCGTTGGAGAAGAAGAACTGGTCTATTTCCGTTATTGTGGCGTCCGTAAATCCCCAGGACCCTCTAAATTCTGTATCCCTGGACCACTCGGATGCTAATAAAGGTATTGCGATAAAGGGATGATATCTAAGACGAAGACGATAGGTTTGGGTATTTGCACCGCGTCCAATCATAGCTTTATCCTAGACTTTCAAAGCCAATGAACGACCTGAAGACCTATACCCTAAAGGTTGAGATTATGTCATTGATTATCATCGTTTGCAGTACTTGCTCTGTTCTGCCTTGGGGCATCTTGTCCACTTGAGAGTGCTGTGTTGTGTTATGTGATGATGGTGCTTACCTGCTCCCATCACCCGAACTCAAGGCCCCGTGATAATTGTTTAGACAAAGGGTGTCTGTCAGAGGTGAACTGACCAGTCAAGCCATCCACAGGGCTTGCCGTAGGCTTGGAAAGACAGGCTTGATGGCGAACAGGCAGCGTTAGTCTTACGGATTAATTCTTGCAGTTTAATGGCCAGTAGTAGAGGTTGAGTTTAGTTGAGTTGGTTTTAACGTCCAGCATCATCACTATATAGGCTATGGTGTGGACAGACCCCAAGACTGACGACTGACAATTTATAGGCTGCCACACACGAGACAGGGCGGAGATGCCATGACTTCTGTCTCAACCGGTCCTTGATGGTGAAAAGGCAAGGTTAGTCTTAAAGATTAATTATTGCAGTTTGATGGCCAGAAGTAGAGTTGGTTTAGCGTCAAACGTCAGCAATATATATGTATAGCCTTTTTGTGGATGGACCCCAAGACTGACGTCTGACAATTTTATGTGCTGTTACACACGATACAGGGTGGATGACTCCTAAGGACGTCACGGTTCTTAAAACAAAATCGCGAATATCTCGGAGAGTAACAATATGACAAAAACTTCTACTGTTGACGGGTCCCAAATCCAACATCTAAAAATTTCACATGTTCCCACACAGACACAATGCGGGAATACCATGACTCATGTCTCAAACGATCACATTATAGTTATTGACATCGACTCGAAAGGTCCAAAGGGAACAAATTCGCAAGAATATAATTATGTTCTTTTCTGATCGTGAGTTTCGAACCAACCACCTCCCAATTTGGAGACTTGCGCCACTTCGCCCCCTCCCCTCCCATAGGACCCGGAGACATCGAAACAATTGGCACAGTCTTCTCTCCGCCTCTCTCTCCAATCCTGGTGACAGATATTACGAGGTGCTTCTAGTTAGTCAAGGGGTGGCTGGTAATCCATTTAGTAAGTGATGACAATAGGAAGACATTGCTTGCGCTGGAAGTGGCAGTCGAGGCGAAAACCCCCTGCGGCTAATTGAGCTAACTGTATTAACTAACCATACCATCACAGGTCAGTCTGTTTGGTATTCAGGCCCTTTTGTTGTGTGGTTGGACTTGATAAGTTGAAGAGCTGTGTTGTTAGTTTAGTTGGTTTAGTTAGTTATACGCGTACTGTGATTCTTGCCTTTGCCCGGGTTCGAGCCCTGTCTGTCTGCCTGCCTCTCTCTGTCTCTGTCTGTCTGTCTGTCTGTCTGTCTGTCTCTCTCTCTCTGTCTCTCTCTGTCTTTCTCTCCCTCTTTTCCTCTCTTGCTCTTTGTGCCTCAAGAAAGTAAGACCAGGTATCCAGAGGTTAAATTTGCACATCTAGAAAATAATGGAACTTTGGTCTTGTTGGTATCAACCCACAGCTCCAGCCACTGACTGAACATCCTGACGCCCAGTTATCAACTTCACCTTTATGAGTCACAGTTTTGAATGCAATTGATAATTAGTTTATTCTATTTTGAAAACAACCCAATCACTAAGCAGTGAAATTGTTTCACGAAATTCGTCAGATTCAGAATGTGACACGAGAAACGGGAGACCTCTCTCTCTCTCCCTCTCTCTCTCTCCCTCTCTCTCTCTCTCTCTCTCTCTCTCTCTCTATCTCTCTCTGTCCGTTCTCTCTCTCTCTCTGTCTCTCTCCCATAAACTTTTTTAAAAATCTTTTTTCCGTTTGTATGCCATTTTCACCTCATTCTCTGACTTTCCTATAAATTTCACCCTTCTCTTTCTCTTTTCTTTTTGCACCCCATTTCCCTCTCTTACTCTCTATCCCTATGTCTGTCTATCTGCCTATCTTTCTCTCTATTCTCTTTCTCCTTCTTTCTCTGTGCATCGACGTAACCCTCAAGAAAAATAAGACCAGAAGCAGTTTTATATATTTATACAGGTTTTAGTAGTACCAACCCATCTCACGACTATGACTAAACTACCAGACGCTCAGTATAATCAACTTCACCATAATAAGTCTAAGTATTGACTGCAATTGATAATTAGTTTATCCTATTTTGAAAACAACCCAATCATCTAGATTGTGATAATTGTTTTACGAAATTCGTCACATTGAGAATGTGACACGAGAAAGGGACATCTCTCTCTATCTCTCTCTCTCTCTCTCTCTCTCTCTCTCTCTCTCTCTGTCCCTCTTAAACTGTTTGTATGCCATTTTCACCTCATTTTCTGCCTTCCCTTTTTTATCCATCTCTCTCTCCCTCTCTCTTTCTCTCTCTCTCTCTCCCTCTCTCTCTCTCTAATGCTTTTTTGTACCCCATTTCCCTCTCGTACTCTCTGTCTATCTATCTGTCTCTCTTTCTTTCCATTTTCTTTCCCTATCTCTCGCTCTCTCTACATTCTTTTTTTCCCACCTCTCTCTGTGCATCAACACCCCCCCCCCCCTTACGAAAAATTGTATATATTTATATAGTTCTTGGTAGTACATTTATCAACCCATCTCATGACTATGACTAAACTACCTAGCGCACAGTATAATCAACTTCACCATAATGAGTTTTAGTATTGACTACAATTGATAATTAGTTTATCCTATTTTGAAAACAACCCAATCATCTAGACAGTGATAATTGTTTTACGAAATTCGCCACATTCAGATGTGGCACGAGAAACGGGACATCTCTCTCTGCCTCTGTCTCTCTCTGTGCCTGTCTCTCTCTATCTCTATCTCTCTCTCTTTCTATCTGTCTCTCTCCCTAAAAATATTTCCCTTTTTTATTTGTATGGCGTTTTCACCCTAGTCTCTGCCTTTCTTTTTTTAACCTTCTCTCTCTCTCTCTCTCTCTCTCTCTCTCTCTCTCTTTTCTTTTTGCACCATATTATCCTCTCGTACTTTCTGTCTGTCCACCTGACTATCTCTCCCTTCATTCTCTTGCTCCATCTTTCTCTGTGCATCTACCTAACCCTCAAGGAAAAAAATAAGACCAGAAGCAAAGTTTTATATATTGATATATGTCTTAGTAGTACCAACCCATCTCATGACTATGGTTAAACTACCAGGCGCTCACTATAGTCAACTTCACCATAATGAGTCTAAGCACTGACTACAATTGATAATTAGTTTATCCTATTTTGAAAACAACCCAATCACTAGGCTGTGATAATTGTTTTACGAAATTCGTCACATTGAGATGTGACACGAGAAACTCAACACTCAACTCACCTAGGGCTAAGAGAGCTTGAGGTAGACCCAGAAAAACACACAGTGTTGAAAAGTGTGAAGTGTGAAGTTGTTACTGTACCGGTAATAGAATAATACAATACAGGTTTTGCGATTAGTACGATGAAAACGGGTTACATAATCACGACCGAGAGTCATGGGTTTTTTCTGAGCGCTCATTGGCTCCGTGAGTCCAAGATAGAGCGTTGATTGGACGCCGGTACAGATTCCCTTACCTATCGTTTATTTTTCGATAGGGGGCGCGGTGGTGCTGGGGTAAAACATCGGCTTCCAATGCAGGAGGTCCCTGGTTCGAGTCTCGGCGATTTCGCCTACTACTGGTTTGGTCAGTGTCAGTTTAATGTGACTGGCTGAGACAGGAGTCATGGTATCCCAGTCCTGTCTCGTGTGTCATATGAAATTGAAAGATGTCCGTCTTGGGGCCCGTCTACAATATAGCTAATACAATGCTGACGACTCAGCTCGTTTTCGACATGGGTCCAGGTATCGTAAGGCGTCTAATATTTACCGTGACAGACTAGAGTATGGAATGAGCAACGTTACGCCTGAGTGACTTCCTCTCTCTCTCTCTCCCTCTCTATTGTCTCATCTCTTTCTCTGGATCTAATTTATTAGGGTAATAACCTCTCGGCTTGAAATGTGCCATCATCTGACACCAAAGATGGGTGGAGGGATGGAAATATGGTGAGTGTTAGGGACCTAAACTTTTTGACTTAGCGGACAATAGCACGACACTGATGTGTTTAGGATTTATTAGGGTAATTTTAGGGTGTGAGCTGTTTATAGGCCTGGGTTGGTCTAAGACGTGGTTTTAGTGATGAGAGATAGAGAGAGAGGGGGGTAGAGAGAGAGAGAGAGAGAGGGGGGAAAGGGAGGGGAGAATAGAGATAGAGAGAGAGAGAGATGAAGAGGGAGAGAGGAGTGAGGTAGAGGGAAGAGAGAGAGAATGAGAGAGAGAGATAGAGGAAGAGAAGAGAAAAAGAGGGGTTCAGAGAGAGGTGAGAGGTAGAGGGAGAGAGTAATGAAAGAAAAGAAAAAGTAATAGGGGAGAGAGAAACAGAGAAATAGAAACAGGTTCAGAAGGAAAGAGTTAGAGAGAGAGAGAGAGAGAGAACAAGAGAGAAACAATATATATAACTAGACAAAGTGTAGGAAAAAAAGAAAGAGAGAGAGAGAGAGGGGGGGAGAGAGAGAGGGATAGAGAGAAAGACAGAGAGACAGAGACATAAAGAGAGTGCGAATGATTATTGAAGTGATTAAGTTAAGTGAAAAATGGTGACACTAACCGATTGCTCAATCTTTATAACCTTCCGAAAATTTCTCTACAATAATCCACAGCAATATAGTCAGAGGGTTATCACCAACCTTGTTGTAAAGAAGGGGGTGCAGTGGCCCTGGGGTAGAACATCGGCTTCCGAGCAAAAGTCCGTGTTCAAGCCCTGCGATTTCGCCTAACTGGTTGGTCGGTGTAAGTTTAATGTGACGGCTGAAAGGAGTCATGGTATCCCAGCCCTGTCTCGTGTGTGAGCACGTAAAATTGTAGATGTCGTCTTGGGGCCCGTCCACAATATAGCTTATATAATGCTGATGTTGGACGTTAAACAAACTCAATAACTTTGAGAAGGCTATACTGGAACTTAAGCCTATCAATTTGTGTTATGCCGCACAGAGACAGTGTTACTGCTTGTACAAGCAACCCTTCGGAATTTTTTTTTATGTCCAAACCTAAAATGTTTGTTTTTTTAATCAATTGAATAGAAATATGACGTTGTCTGGCATTTATAAATTAAAATATATGAATTTTCTAATAGTGCCTAGGTAGTTATGTCGCTCTTTGTCTGTTTGTGTCTCTACATATATACCTTTCTTTCTTTCTTTCTCTCTCTCTCTCTAGTAACTTATAACAGTAGGGCCTGTGTTGTTGAATTTTCAAACTATAATCAGAGAGTATGAAGTAGCGAGCTTTTTCACGGGGGAAATTTTGCGTATATGGGTTAAGATAAATAAGGCAGTTACAGTTACTTACCTCTCGCGCGGTGGCACAGGGGTAGAACATCGGCTTCCGACGCAAAAGGTCCGCGGTTCAAGTCCTGGCGATTTCGCTCCGTACTGGTTGGGTCGGGGTCAGTTTAATGTGACCGGCTGAGACAGGAGTCATGGTATCCCCAGCCTATCTCGTGTTTGACAGCACGTAAAATTGTTAGACGTTTGTCTTGGGGCCCGTCCACATTATAATCTATAATTATAGTACTGATGTTTGACGTTAAACAAACTCAACTTTGAGAAGGAAGTAACCTAGGACTATGAGGCCTTTGTTGTCGAATTTTCAAAATAAAATCAAAGAGTGTGAAGTAGTGGGATTTTCCACGGGGAAGATTTTGCGTATGTGGGTTAAGATAAATAAGGCAGTTGCAGTTACATTGTACTTCTTTCTTGAAACTTAAATGTAATAAAAACAGTCTGAACATTATTCAATTGCTTTAATTTCAATAAATAAATAGAGTGAGTACGCCTCACGCTAGCTCCACTTAACTAGTATAATGTGTTAACTGTTTTAGAACGTTATGGGCCCAATATATTTGTTACCGTGTTGATCTGTTTTAAAAACAAACTCACTCCACTGGTATAATGTATTAACTGTCTTAGAACATCATGGGCACAATATAGTCATTACTGTGCTGACGTGCTGTAAAAACAAACGCACTCACCATACTCCACGTATAAAAACACTGTGAGTTTTCTTGTAAAACATCGCACTAAATATTTTTTTATATAATGATCTTTGATACAATTGTGTAACCAACATTGATACTCAGAGAGTCATTTTTGGTCAGCCTACTCAGGCCAAAACTGCAGTAATACTCGTAAGAAATGGTCTAACTTTTGTAACGAAATAATTCACTTGGACTCTAAATGGAAATTTAAATAGAAATGTTTGTGTACTTCGGTGACTTCGCCTGCTATTTTTGGAAGCCTCGCAGGCAGATTTGTTGTTGTTGAGTTGGTTTGATGTCCAACATCATTACTATAACATAGTCTATTTTGTGGACGTGCCCCAAGACTGACGTCTGACAATTTTATGTGCTGCCACACACGAGACCAGGCGGGGATACCATGACTCCTGTCTCAGCTGGTCAGATTATACTGACACCGACCCAACCAGTAGGGAGCGCAACAGCCAGGGCTCGAACCCGGACCTTTTGCGTCGGAAGACGATGTTCTACCCCAGGACCACCGCGCCCCCCTCAGGTAGATTAAGAACAGTAAAATTAATATTATTGTTGTACGCTGAACATAATTTTAATACACTGTGAGTATAACTATGCACTAACTTTTACAAGGATTTAAAATATATAGATTTCTACTCACTAACACACTAATTTTTATGCAAGAAAATTGTATTTACTCTAATCAATTAAGTGACTTGGGAGCGAACTTGCTCAAGTGGTAAAGCGTTCGTCTCCCAACTGGGAGGTCCCTGTTCAAATCCCTAATATTGGTCAAATAATTATTTATTCGATTTCGTTCCTTATGTTCAGTATAATGTGACCGGTTTAGAAAGAAGACCAACTGTGGTCTCCCGCCCTGGCTTGTGTGTGAGAGCATATACATTGTCAGACATCAGTCTTGGGGCTCGTCCACAATATGGTATATATAGTTATGACGTTTGACATTTAGCAACAACTAAACTCAACTCAACCCCAACCGATCCTTTCAGTTTGCATAGTCATTAGTTTTGTAACTGCGACAGCTATTTCTCACGGTACAAGTCATTCGTTGTGTGTAGCAAGGGAAGCAACTAAAGAAATAATGTACATGTTTTTTGTATTTTTTTACATTGAATGTTTTTTTATAACTATAACCTCTCTGTGTTTCTCTCTCTTGCTTTCTATCTATTTATCTATCTATCTATCTATCTATCTATCTATCTATCTATCTATCTATCTATCTATCTATCTATCTATCTATCTATCTATCTATCTATCTATCTATCTATCTATCTATCTATCTATCTATCTATCTATCTATCTATCTATCTATCTATCTATATGTCTACCTACCTGTCTAGACCTCTCTTCCTCTTTCTCTCTACCTCGCTCTTGCTTTCTTGCTCTCTCTCTCTCTCTCTCTCTCTCTCATTATATCCTTCCCATCTTTACTCATCATCTAATGGACTAAGACAAGAGTCATGATATCCCCGCACTGTCTCAGAGCTGTATGGCAGCACGTGAAATTGTCAGACTTTAGTCTTGGGTTTCGTCCACAATATAGTATATAATTATAGTACTTGTATTGACGTTGGTCGCTAGAGAACCTCCCCCCCCAATAAAAACAAAACAAAAAAAAAAACCCAAAAAACCAACCAAACAAACAAACAACAAAAAAACAACCCAAACCAAACTCAACAAACCTTCCTTCCCCCTCACTACGTTCAATTCCCCCTAGACAATCCAAAAACAGGACGAAAACAAAATAGACAACGCTAGTCATCCCTAACGTCTAGTGGAAACGACGACGCCAACAACGTTTACGCCGTGAGACGTGTAGGGGTCTCCCAGTTCCTTTTTAATCCCACCTGTCGCCGGTCAGACTGGACTTGGATGTCCGAGTGTCCGAGCGCTAGTGGTCAAGCCAGTGATGAGACTGGCGGGACCAGGCACGGACCTTGTAGCTTTTTGTCCACTGGCTGGTCAGTTTGGGTGACATGAAACACTTGAGGCTTTGTGATTCACAAGGAGATAGTGATGACCTTATCATGACGGTTGGACAAGGAAAAGAGTATTTTGGTTGCTCATTGGCTCCATGAGTGTTGGATAAAGCTT
>RQTK01001239.1:26422-31422 GCA_003991915.1 Elysia chlorotica
TCTCTCTCTCTCTCTCTCTCTCTCTCTCTCTCTCTCTCTCTCTCTCTCTCTCTCTCTCTCTCCACCTAGAACGCGATCCCACGACCAACACAACCTGAGAGGCGCCATGACTGTTGTGGCAAAAATAACGGTTTACCCCACGCCGAGCGCGTTTGATGTGAGATTCCCAGAAAATCCCCAGCGGTGAAAAATCCCGTAGATAAGAATCTTAATCCGGAGATCTAGAGATCTGGAGATCTGGATTCATCCCCACATGTATTACATGTATAACAATGTATCAGAAATCGGGAAATTCGCGCAGGCCATTGGGAAAACCCGAAAACCCGAAATCGTGGAAACCTGCAGGGGGTACAATAAGGTGGGGAATCTGGAAGAGGAGGTGAGATGAGCAGGAAAAGGATGGGAGGGGGGGGTGAGGGAGGGTGTGTTTCCGCCCATTCATTTACTCGTTTAGTCAGAATGATGAAGCTCTGACAATCAGGCATCGAGTGAGAAAAGGCAGACGTCGTTAGAGGCATGAGCGAAATCACCAGGGTTGGCCACTTCACCACTTCACCACCCGGAGCCGGCCCGATTTCAAAGACCTGCTGCATGCATGATGGACAACTGCGAAACCGTGTGGCCTGTATGGCGCAGAGGCAGAGCTTATGGTGTCCTGGGGTCCAGGGTAAATGATTAGATCCGCTCATGAAGGGGAAAACCCCCACCAATTACAGGCACGCACATGGGTCCGCACGTTCCACACACACACCAAATATTAAAGACCATGCGATATATAATAATAATAACGAATGACATAATTACGTCTTTAGGCACGGAGCTTTCTAGTCGCTAAATGGTTTCTCAGGCAAACTGGCTCAAGTGGTAGAGCGTTTGTCTCCAGATCAAGAGATCCGCGGTTTGAATGCCACTACTGGTTGGGTTCGTTTCAGTTTGACTGGCTCAGACAGGGGTCATGGTCTCCCCGCTCTGTCCCGAGTGTGGCAGCACGTAAAATTGTCAGATGTCAGTCTTGAGGCTCCTCCGCAATAAACCTTTTAATTATAGTAATTACGTTGGACGTTAAGCAACAAACAAAAAAAGATAACACATTGGCTACGAAAATCTGAGGTAAAAATAAAATTGGATACCAGTGCATAAAACTATAACATGTACCTTAAAATCATATCGTCTTCGTCTCTATATAGAGCTTATTACCGCAATACGTCTAATAGCTCAGGGGAGTGAGTGGTTGTTTCGTTGCGCAGTCCCCGTCCAGTTAATGATCTGCCCACATCAGATAAACGGGCGGATCAGGGACGGCTAGAGTAACTGTTATCATTTCAATTTCCTTTATACCACGTCTCTCTCTTTCATTCATTGTTCACTCACTTTTTTCTCTTTGTCTGACTGTATTGACATCTTTGTATAAGCATTTCTCTCTCTCTCTCTCTCTCTCTCTCTCTCTCTCTCTCTATCTCTCTCTTTCTCTGTATCTCTCTCCTATTCTCTCCTCTCTCTCTCTCTCTCCCTCACTCTCTTTCTCTCTTTCTCTCCCTGACTCTTTGTATATCTCTCTGTTTCTCCCTCTGTCTGTCTCTCTGCGTCCTTCTTTGTCACTCCATCTTTCTCTCCCTTTCACTCTCCTTGTCGATCTATCCCTATTCTATTTTTGTCTCTGTCTTTCACTGTCTCTTTGTCTGTCGATCTGTCTGTCTCTGTCTGTTTCTCTGTCTTTATGTCTCTTTCTCTCTCTCACTCTCTATCTCCCTCCCTCCCTCTCTTTCTCTCTCTCTCTCTCTCTCTCTCTCTCTCTCTTTCTAAAATTCTTTTTTTTTTTTTTTTTTTTTTTTTACGTATTTAGGTACATCTCTGTACCTCTTTTTATTATTATCTCTAAAGCGTCTTAAGAGAAAATATATTTTCTACGTTATGTATAAACATAAATAGGTCGAACTGGATCAAGAGATAAAGCGTTGGTCTCGGGGTCGGAAGGTCCGAGTTTCGAATTCCACAATTGGTCAAAACCGTATATTTCCGATTTCATTCACTGTAACTGGTTGGGTCGGTGTCAGTTTAATGTGCCCGGCTAAGACATGAGTCTAGGTCTTCCCGCTCTGTCTCGTGTGTGGTAGCACGTAGATTTGAAAGACGTCAGTCTTGGGGCCCGTCTACAATATAACCTTTACAGTGCTGGCATTGGATATTAAGCAATAAACAAACAAACAAGCATACAAACATGTATTATTATTCGCCCTTCATTTAATCTGCTGGTCAAGAGCTAACTCTATCAAGGTTACTTTGTGGTTATTTTTATCCTAACCGGTAATAGACAATGATTGTAATTTCCTTAAGACAAGAAACCCCCTTGCTCAAGTGGTCACTAACTTAGGTTCAAACGGCAATTCCCAGTATGATAAGCAACGCCGCTCTAAAAGTGTTCAAAGAAGGCATTAGACAAGCGTTGTTGTGTGTGAAGTGTTGTGGTCACTTGACCAACTGCCCGGATGAGATCACTCGAGGTACTTCACACACAGGGTCCATCTTGACCCTGGGATAGTAAGAGTGAGTTTGCGCTCACACCCATTGAGGGTTTGGTCTTTGGTACTTACTAATTCCCACGATGCCCAGTACTGAACGAATTTATCATAAACTAAACAAGACGCTAAGAATGTTGTTGTTGTTGCTGTTGTTGTTGTTGTTGTTGTTGTTGTTGTTGTTGTTGTTGAGTTGGTTTAACGTCGAACATAAGGACTATCTAGGCTATTTTTATGGACGGGCCCCAAGACTAACGTCTGACAATTTTATGTGCCGCCACACAAGAAACAGGGCGGAGATACCATGACTCCTGTCTCAGCCAGTCACATTATACTGAGACCGACCCAACCAGCAGAGTCTGTCTGTCTGTCTGTCTCTCTCCCTCTCTCTCTCTCTCTATCTATCTATCTATCTATCTATCTATCTATCTATCTATCTATCTATCTATCTCTCTCTCTCTTCCTTTCTCTCCCCGTTACTCTCTAGCTCTCTCTTCGTTAGTATTTGTCTTTTTTACATTCATCTCTTTGCAATTTTGACCACAGTATTTCTCTTTCTCAAATTCTTTTTTTTTTAAACCTTTTTAGGTACATACCTGCTCCTCTTTTTATTTCTAAAGCGTCTTAAGAAAAAATAATTTTGTACGTTATGCACAAACATGAATCGATCGAACTGGATCAAGCGATAGAGCGTTGGTCTCGAATTTTGGAAGATTCGCCTTTCGAATTCCACAATCGCTCACAATCTTATTTGTCCGATTTCATTTCCTGCAATGTTTGGGCCGTCGACAGTTTAATGTGACCGGCTAAGACAGGAGTACCGGTCTTTCCACCGTGTCTCGTTTGTGGCATGGCGGCATGTTAAATTTTCAGACGTCAGTCTTGGGGCCCGTCCACAATATAGCCTTGACAGTGGAAGCATATTAACAACAAAACAAACAAACAAGCGTACAAACATGTATAATAATTCGCCCTTCGTTTAATCTGTTGGTCAAGAGCTATCTTTACTTAGTGGTTAATTTTATTCTAACCGGTAATAGACAATGATTGTAATTTCCTTAAGACAAGAGGCCCCATTGCTCAAGTGGGTACTAACTTAGCTTCAAACGGCAATTCCCAATAGTATAAGCAACGCCGCTCTAAAACTGGTCTACAAGGCATTAGACAAGCGTCGTTGTGTGTGAAGTGTTGTGGTCACTTGATCAACTGACCGGATGGGATCACTCGAGGTACTTCACACTCAGGGTCCATCTTGACCCTGAGACAGTAAGAGTGAGTTTGTGCTCACATCCATTGCGAGTTTGGTCTGTAGTACTTAGTAATTCCCACGACGCCAAGTACTGAACGAAATTATCATGAACTAAACAAGACGCTAAGAATGTTGTTGTTGTTGTTGTTGTTGTTGTTGTTGTTGTTGTTGTTGTTGTTGTTGTTGTTGTTGTTGTTGTTGTTGTTGTTGTTGAGTTGGTTTAACGTCCAACATCAGCACTATATAGGCTTCATTGTGGACGGATCCCAAGACTAACGTCTCACAACTTAACGTGCTGCCACACATGAAACAGGGCGGGGATGCCAAGACTACTGTCTCAGCCGTTCACATTATACTGACACTGACCCAACCAGTAGGGAGCGCAATCGACAGGGCTCGAACCCGGACCTTTTGCTTCAGGAGCCGATGGTCTACCCCAGGGCTACTGCTCCCCCCCCCCCTTCCCTCCCCAGACACTAAGAAAAGAAAAAAAGATCTATAACAGATACGGTTTCTGATTTCGTATTGGCTACGTAAAAAGTCTAAGATATATAGATCTAGCACAGAGTTATAATAATACATATAGTTCTCTGTGGGATATAGGTACCATTGGATGCCCCTGTATATTTCATACCCGAACCTTTTCGTTTTAGTTATAGGCCTCGTTTTCGTAAGGCCGTATTATATTGTTAAAGCAAAGAATTACATAGGGGTGTTTTAAAGAGACCGATTATGCTTATTAGATAGATAGATCGATATATCGATAGATAGATCGATAGATCGATAGATAGATAGATAGATAGATAGATAGATAGATAGATAGATAGATAGATAGATAGATAGATAGATAGATAGATAGATAGATAGATAGATAGATAGATAGATAGATAGATAGATAGATGGATAGATAATTTCTAATCTTTAACTCTTATTCCCTACTTCATTGTACAATTATCTTAAGTATGGTCATAATTAACATGTATTGGTCATTAAGATCGGCGAATGACCAGATCTACTTAGAGTGTCCGGCGAAGCATCTGTACTGGTCATTTTTACTCACACTGGCGTGTGAAGAGTGGACTGTGACAATTCTCACCATACTAAAGTGTTGGACTTGACGCTTTAATGGCTCTCTATAGAGTTCTCAATGTACACAATAAAACTTACCATTCAATTATGTTTTGCTGTAGTATGGTCTGTTGTGAATGTTGGCTGTTTTCTTGTTTGTTTTTTGT
>RQTK01001239.1:36422-45139 GCA_003991915.1 Elysia chlorotica
TACACCATAACATATCCATTTGCCAGTTTAGCTAACTCCAGGAGAAAGCGAATCTATCTCATAGTTTATACATTAACCCTTTATTTAGTTCAACAAATATGATTCTTTACAGCTATAGAACCAAATTGCGGGATATATAGGACTCAGCCCGTCACATAAGAGGCGAATTGAGTTGAATTGAGTTGGTTTAACACCCAACATCAGCACTATATAAGCTATATTGTGGACGGGCCCCAAGACTGACGTCTGGCAATTTTATGTGTTCTGCCACACACGATATCATGACCCTTGTCTCATCCGGTCCCATTAAACTGACACCGACCCAACCAGTAGGGAGCGAAATCGCCAGGGCTCAAACCCGAACCTTTTGCGTCGGAAGCTTATGTTCTACCCCAGGGCCACCGCACCCTCCATCCACACACATAAAGAGACCTTGCAATAAGAGGTCCTATTGTAAAACGAAGACGACAGTGGAGAGCATCTGCACCGTCATCAAATCATAGTGCTATAATAGACGTGCGTAGCCAATGAGGGATCGGAAAATCAATGTCTATGGGCGCCATGATGTCACCCATTGTCGATGTGTGAAACGCAATACCTTTATTCAAACATGACCCGTCATGTTATACTGACAATGTCACTGACCAGTAGAAAGTGAGTAGTAAGTCTTTCTGTGTTTTACTTCAAACCATACAAGTATAATTATTCTCATTCTCAAATCCATTCAATAACAACAAAAAAGTTCCAAATACAAAGTGTAGATCTGTGCAAGGAGCTTTCTTCGGTTCAAAAAGTTGCCACACAATAAATAGCGATTTTTTTTTTAAAGTGCGCAAATTTAACCGCACTTTCAGCACCGTCAGAATGCTTTGTTAGTTGTAGGATCAGAAAATAAAATCAAGCCTACTTTAAAAATCTCAATGGAATGTAAAACGACATATAGCAAATGTTTTCATGATATATAATAATAAATTATCCAAACAAAAATTACAAATTGCAATCAAACGCATAAACGATAAAACAAATCACAAAAGTTTACAAAGATTGTGTCCGATAGGCATTTATTCATAACATAAAAAAACAAATGCAACTTTTAGTGTAAATATTCTAAATCCCTAAAGGTATAAGTTCTGAAGAGGTATATCTTTTAAACGTATCTATAATCCTTCAACTTTGTCTACCCAACGATCTCCACACGTTTCCAAGGTTCCGAAATAGTATACTAAAAATACATTAAATGTCAGTAAAATGAAAAAAGATGAGATGTCAATGCGGAAGCTAAATTCAATCAAATGGACATGATTTGTCTTCATAAAGACATAAAGATAGGAAGTAAAGTTCCCTGTCATGTAGAAAAAACAAAATGTCTTGATTGGTTCTCATGTCCAAATATATAAAAAATACATTTTAAACATGATCCACTGTCATAAATAGAATACATAGAAACTAAAGGCAAATAAAAACAAAACAACAGCCAACAAACAAAACAACAACATCAAAATAATAATATTCCCTCCCTTTTTCACAGCCGCCCCCCCCCCCCCCTCTCCCACCCCCCCCCCCCCACACACACACACACACAAGCACCAAATAAAATAATGATACAAAAAAAAAAACAACAACACCAAAAACTTACAATAACCAACAAACCAAAACAAAAAAAGAACAAAAGAGTCTCTGAGAGTAGAATAGTAGATAGTCAGTGCACCAAATAACCTCTGCCAGGACGGTTCAAATCGCACGCCTCTCAGCCTGGCTACCTTGTCCAGTATAGTGACTGTCCAGTATTGTCCACTATAGTAAACTGCCCAATGTCCACTATAGTAATTGCCCAATGTCCAGCTCGTCAGTGTAAATCCCTGTCCGCTCTGACCAGCGCGTTGGGAGAAATCCACGGAGGTCCGAGTGTCCGAGTGTCCGAATGTCCGAATGTCCGAGTGTCCACCTGTCACATGCGTTTACGTTGGACACGGTGCTCAAGCTTGGTGAAGGGTCGTCCTGGACATAGAGATGTGTGATGGATAGACAGGAGGAGAGAGAGGAACGAGATGTGTGTGGGTGTGGAGGGAGGAAATGGGGAGGGGGGAGGACAGAGAGTGGAAACAGAGAGAGAGAGAGAGAGAGAGAGAGAGAGATAGATAGAATTAGAGACATATAGAATTAGAGACAGATAGACAGACAGAGACAGGTGACATTTACATTTCACTGGGAAGGTATTATATTTTGATTTTTTTTTCGTTAACCAATTTACCCTTTTTACTTCTATTTCCAGCTTCATAAAAATGCCCTTCATGTTTTCCTTTTTCTTATTTATCAATGTTATAACCAAAGTACCATCACCACCATACAGAACCTGACATTTTGCTGGACTAACATTAATGATAGTACCTTTTTAGATAAAAGATGTATTTGCAAACAAAATAGTTTAAAAAAATTACCTGCTTCCCTTTTAATCTAATTTAATAACTTGGACAAAACTACCAATTTCCATCTTTAAGTGTTTTTTGACACTCGTTAGGTATTTGGGAGTAAATGTTTTTTTTGCTTGTAAAGTACAAACTTTAGAAAATGTCAATTCGTAACTTTCGATTTGTCTGCATAAATGAATTTAATAATAGTAAAAGCTGTTAACTTCTTTACAAACACACACACAAAACCCAACATCCAACAAATACAACAAACAATACCAAAAAGAATAGTAATAATAATAATAGTAACAACAACAAGACTACCACCACCACCAAAAACAACAACAACAGCAACAACAATATCACCACCCACCAACAACAACAACGACAAAAAAATAACAAAAAAATCAAGAACCGTACTAAGTGCAAATCAGGTTATGACAAGAACTGGCTTTACTCAATGACCTTAACAGTACTAATGAGTCCATCCCAATGTTGATGTACAAAAACAAAACAAAACAAAACAAAAACACCCCAAAACCAAAAACATGTTTATTTAGACAGCATGATATCCCAATCTTGACGTTTAAACACACTCAAAGCACTAACGGCGACATAATCTTAGACCAAGATACAGTAAGGTTTTTCTCTACATCGTTCCGTTATTCGGCCTACTTTTTGACGTCAACGTCCAATAACCTTTTCACCTTAACACGAAGATAGTTAATTATTTGAGGCCTTGCGATTTATAGGATGAGTATGGATGACGTAATCACGATTATAATGCTGGACATTAAGCCAACTCAACTACAACTACGACACCGGAGAGCAAAGGTATCTAACCACAAACATGTTTCTGGCGAAGGGAAGTCCCCATCCACTCCGCTCCCTTTTTCGCAAAGCTTGTATTAATTCAAGCAATCGCAGACATTTGAATTCTAAATATAGACCTACACATACACTTTTGCACGCCTCAAAACGTAAGATGCTACAGACCAATCACCGCAAGACACTAACCTACAGTGACACGGTACAAGGAGTGTGTCCGACCACAAAACACCATGTTTTCGACGACAGGGAATTTCCGATCCTCTCCTCTCCCGACACGATTGCACTTAGTCGCACCGTGTCCCCAGTCGTAACGCGTCGTTCTGCACTGTTTTGCACCGTTTTGCACCGTTTTGCACCGTTCTTGTTTACCTGACAGAAACATCGTAGAGGAAAAAAGCAACCGGATTAATATATAAGATACAATTATAAATATTGTCTAGCTGTACGTTTTTTGTTTTGTTTTTGTTTTGTTTTTTGTTTTTTTACCACATCGTGTGTTGGATGGGGTGGGTTGTGATCATAACGAGCCATTCTGCACTGATTTGAGGGGGGTCGTTGAGTTGATTTAACGTGCAATCAGCACTATATAGGCTATATCGTGGACGGGCCCCGAGGCTGGCGTCTGACAAATGTATATGTTGCCACACACGACACAGGGCAGGGATACCATGACTCCTGTCTCAGCCGATCACATTAAACTGACACCAACTCAACCAGTAGGGATCGGAATCGCCTAGACTCGAACCACGGGCATCTTCCGTTGGAAGCCGGTGATCTACCCCAGAGCTACCGCGCCCCCCTTCTGCACCAATTCTTTGCGCCGTTCTTGTTTCACTTGGCAGTAACATCATAGAGGAAAAAAATATTGAATCCACAAATTATGTCCCATCCATATATGTATTGGAAACGGGGTGAGTGTGAGGGTCGAACTGATGCAAGTGGTATAGCATACTCGTAGGTCTCCCAATCGAGAGGTCCTCGTTTCGAACCCCACAAGTCGTTAAATGTTATTAGTCCGATTCCGCCTTCATTCAGGTTGGGTCGGTGTCATTATAATGTGACAGGTTGAGGTAGGAGTCGTAGTACTGCACTGCCTTTTAGTGACAGCACGCAAAATTGTCAGACATTAATATTGGGCTCCATCAATAATATAGCCTAAATGGTGCTGACGAGGCACGCTAAACAACATAGTTCCAGGAAACCATGGGTGTCCGTAAAGGGAGTTCGTAGATTGGAGACGGAGGGTGTCTATGGCATCAAGGATCCACATGGATGCTCGTTCATCATCATCATCATCATCATCATCATCATCATCATCATCATCATCATCATCATCATCATCATCATCATCACCATCATCATCATCATCATCATCATCATCATCATCATCATCATCATCATCATCATCATCACGTAGTAGAGTATGATACTATGTACCACATGTAATAATCTGCAGACAGATCCCACCCGTCCAGGTAGAACGATGAGCTTGTACAATGTACATCGCACCATGAAAATTCATGAAGCTCTTGTAGTTATTTGTCCTGGGCATGTAAATATCATAAGGTTCGGTTATCCCCAAGCCATCTAGCGAGGTAATATTAAAAGCTTTGTGATGTACATGTCATTCGCAGATGACGTTATCAGAACTCTTTGGCACGGGGTGTTCCGATGGCTAATGGTTACGTAAATCTAGGATAGATCCATGATTGGACGCTGGTCGAGATTCCCCATACCTATCGCTTTCATTTTGAAATTAGCAACGTAATCGCGAGGGCTGTACTAATAAGGTTTGACCCCTTAGCAGTATTTGTATCAGGGCAAGTGATTGACACCTTGGCCACTCTTGTTGTGTCGAAGATGTCTGTATGATGGAGCGAGCTGTGAGAGTGGACAGGCGTCTGGTACAGGTTAGATGGAAGCTGACAACAAGTTATAACTGTGGAGAGGAAGTTTGCTGATGGAGTGATAAGAAAGGAAAAAGTAAAGATAGAGAGAAGGGCGAAGAGAGAGAGATAAATAGAGAGAGAGAGAGAGAGAGATAGTGAGAGAGAGAAAGAGAGAGAGAGAGAGAGAGAGAGAGAAAGAGAGAGAGAGGGGTAACGAGAGAAGACATTGAAACCTGTTGAGCTGCGTTGAGTTGGTTGTTTAACGTATACCGCCAGTACTATAAGTAGGATATATTGTGAACAGGTCCCAAGACTGACGTCTGACAATTTTAAGTGCTGCCAAGCAGAGGCAGTCTAGGAAATCATGACCTCTGTCTCAGCCGGATACAATGGTTTGAGGTGCATGACTGCATGTATAATTGCCGTCTTCTGCTTAGTCGCAAACATCGCTGTGATAATCTGTGAATGTCTTGTCACAGTTATGTTGTAGAGAAGAGGGTGAAACTGAGAGCTCATATGGTCCCAGTTATGTACGCTTATGGCTGAAGCAATGCGACTGACAACTATCTGATCAATCATCACCATGCATTTTACACAATGGACATGCACGCTTTATCACTATTTTATGCAAGGACTACACACGCAACACCACCTGTGCTCCTGTGCTCATGAAGTAATAATCAAGGAAATAATTCTTGAGAATTAAGATAGATTAGGTCTACATGACAAAAGGAAATAATGAGAGAATGATGAGAGGAACGTAAAAAGGAAAGGGAAGGTAAAAGTAAAAGTAATGAAGAGAGGAAGAAAGATAGTTGGATAGATAGAAATATAGATTATGAAGTTAGGCAAATATACATGGAGAGACAGAGGAAGAGTGAGACAGAGAGAGAGAGAGAGAGAGAGAGAGAGAGAGTGAGAGAGGGGGAGAGGGGGAGAGAGAGGTGAAGCGAGTGAGTGAGAAGGGCTGTATAAATTATGTGAGAGGAGAGATAGATAGAGAGAAGAAGAAATGTTTTTATGCTGCCTCCAGATTTCAGTTCTTCGAAGACTTAAGTCCTTAATTTAGACAAACCAATTATCCATGCTAATTTGTAAATTCTTGAATAAATTCATCTTTAAACGACAAAACATAACGAGTCGCTTTGAGTAGTTTGGCGGAGTTGATCAGTTTATCTAAAACTTGTAATGAGACATAGTAGAATGATAAAGAGATGTTAAGTGAGTTGCCATCCAACGTGAGTTCTATATAGACTACTAAATTGTGATGGAGAGATGTATATATATATATGTATAATATTATTCTGGCAGTTTGTAGGCATCGATGGACAGTGTTAGACATGGTCATCAATGGTCATCAACACGGGGTAAGTGGACTGGACAGGTCAGCGAGGGGTTCGATCACAGGTCCACATGCTGCCAACTGTCAGAGTCCTCACTGATTGATCAGGGCATCAGGCCTGCAGATTCACTAGAGGCTTTGCGATATACTGGATCCATAAGACGATGACAGTCGTTAAGACAATTGTACCAGTGTTCAATTATTCCTTTTTCATAGACTTATTGTGCCAATACGAGTGACAGGTATCCTAATGCAAAAGGGACTTAATTAAGTCACCCGTTATTATTGTGTGGATCGTAATATATCTACTGACTGACTTGGCAATTTGCACCAGTGTCCAATTATTGCTTTCTCATAGACTTATTGAGTCAATTCGAGTAACCAGAAATGTAATGCCTAATGGACTCGATTAAGTCATCGGTTATCGCTGTGTGATCACAAGGCATCTACTGACTGACTTCACATGGACAAGGGCACACACTTCCATACATGCACGCTTTATGGAGATCTCACCATGTAAAACATAATAAACCAACACGTCCTATTGTATAACTGCATATCAATGATTGGATAGGGTTGAGTTGAGTTGAGTTGAGTTGAGGGCTCCTTAACATTTCACGTAAACACTATAGATATAAGTTATATTGTGGACGTGCCCGATTATCATCATCATCATCATCATCAACGAGCCACGGATCTTTTGCGTCGGAAGCTGATGTTCTAAAAACGGGATGAGCCTAGGCGTCGAACTGGCGCAAGGGGTAGAGCGTTGGTTTTCCGATCAGGAGGTCCTCGGTTCAAATCCCACAAACGGTTAAAATTTATTTTTCGGATTTCGACTCTCTACAGGTTGGGTCGGTGTTAGTATAATGTGACAGGTTGAGTTAGGAGTCCAGATCGTACCGCATTTTCTTTTAGTGACAGCACGCAAAATTGTCAGATATTAATCTTGGGCTCCGTCCGCCACATATCCTTTAATAGTGATGAGGAGGCACGCTAAAAAACATACAAACAAATTCCAGGAAACCATGGGTGTTCGTAGGGGGAGACAGAGGTTGTCTATTACATCAAAGATCCATATTGACTAATGCTTTGTCCAATGATAGCGTAATGCACCAACCCTACTAACAAAGGGAGTCCCAAACGCTTGTTAAACCTCAAGCCTTCTTGCCACGCTGGCGATCGCTCTACCAACTAGCTGGGTAATTAATCTCAAAATCTCCATGAAAAATACTTGATAAACTTAACCTCATAGTCGATATAGACACAGGCGAGGGACATCGGCTTCCGACGCAAGAGGTCCGTGGTTCGAGCCTTGGATTTCGATCCCTACTAGTTGGGTAGGTGTAAGTTTAATATGATCGATTGAGACATGAGTCATGGTATCCCCCCTCTGCCTCGTTTATGGTAACACATAACATTGTCAGACGTCAGTTTTGGGGCCCATCCACAATATAGCCTATGTAGTGCTGATATTGGAAGTAAAAACAACTCAAATCAACTCTGACACAGGCACTCATTACACTGTGTACATCACCAAAGTTATCGTATCACTTAGTCTATAATGAAGCAGAAGGGGAAACAAGGTAACACATCAATAATGGTAACTTTTTACTTCCCAAGGTATTCTTAAGAATATTTTAAAGTAAAGTAAAGCTTGTCACAAAAGTGATGCGTTTTGAGAGAGCGTCTGGGTTAGGGTCCTGATTTTTCTTGGCAAATGCACTGAAAAGTGAGTTATTACATGCTTGTACTTTCCACTCCGAGACTTTAGAGCCATAACTACCCATTCCGATAGTTCCCCAACCATTTCTCGTCTATGACAGCAAACGAAACTATCAGACGCCAGTGTTGGGACATGTCCAATATATAACTTATATCTATAGTGCTGACATGAGATGTTAAGGAGCCAACTCAACTCAACTCAACTCAACACATTCCGATCATTGATATGCAGTTATACAATAAGACGTGTTGGTTTATTATGTTTTACATGGTGAGATCTACATAAAGCGTGCATGTATGGAAGTGGGTGCCCTTGTCCTAACCAGGTCAAGTCAGTCAGTAGATGCCTTGTGATCTACAGGACGATAGCGGATGACTTAATGAAGTCCCTTAGGCATTGATGATGATGATGATGATGATGATGATGATGATGATGATGATGATGATGATGGTGATGATGATGATGATGATGATGATGATGATGATGATGATGATGATGATGATGATGATGATAATGATGAT
>RQTK01001239.1:50000-62500 GCA_003991915.1 Elysia chlorotica
CCCCCCATCCCCTTTTCCGCATCTTTTTTAGTAGCGGAAACCTTCCCGCAAGTATCTATAGAATTGTTGAAAAGCTCAATATTTAGAGAAGCTTTTACAAGATGGTTCGAGGTGCACACATTTACCGTCCTAGCTTCTTTGATGTCAAAGCCAAAAGTTCCCTACCACATTCGCATTTAAAGCTTGAAACTAGAAATTATAGATTCTAGATGTCAAAACAAAGACTATTGCAAAATCCCCGATAAATTATACACCCAGTCCACACAAAAATGGATACGCCAGGACTGGTGGTGTATAATAAAATCATTAGGTTCTTTAATTTTGGGTAAAATTGGCAACACCTAAAAAACTAAAAAAACAAACAAAAACGGACATTGCTTGGAGGGAAGGGGTGGGAATAAATGTCACCCTATTGTCGGATGTCTGGATAGCCAAAATCTTTTATTTATTCTAAAGGAAAAAAATGTCAATGATTTGATTCCTAACTCTTATTACATTTATTTCTATATCTCGATTAATAACAGTACATGAACTACTGCACCAAAACGAATTAGTAAATGTAACAAATTATGCCTGGCACCAAGATTGTTACATGTATCATGGTTTGGGTTTGCTTTGTGTGACGATAGCTAGTTCTTGATTTTATTAAATAAATTATGCATTGCTAAAGTATACCTCTCAATAAACAAAAGGATAGAAACAAAACAAAATTGAAAGAGGCAGGCAAATTAAATGTATCAGTCCATGACTACTTTCAACTTGAAAGCATAGATACAACAATTAAGGTCTTAAAAAATAATATAAAAAAACAACAACAAAAAAGATATAACTACGCAAGAATGAAACACACTTTAAAAAAAGTTACAATTATTACTTTTAAAGCAAACCATCTCTTTCAAGATTATTTTGCCACGTCAAAAAATAGTTTAAAAGACGTCCGGGCGGTAAAATCCCTGGTGCTTTACTGGTGGTCAGAAATGTGTAACAAAACGTTTGTGTTCTTTTTCTTCTTTTTCCTTTTCCAAATTGAGTTGTCAATGTAAGTGAAGCAGAGACAAGGGGAGACAAGGGGAGACAATGCAGCCAGAGCGGAGCACACACTTAGGGCGTCGACACCTGATATTTACATTCACCTGGTGCTGATGCTTTCACAGTCTCAGCGGGTCCGTGATGACTTTCAGACCAACAAGGGTTAAAAAGCGGCGACAAGGGTTATAAAGCGTCTACAAGGGTTAAAAAGCGGCAACAAGGGTTAAAAAGCAAGTTAACAAGGGTTAAAAAACAAGTCAACAAGGGTTAAAAAGCAAGTCAAAAAGGGTTAAAAAGTAAGTCAACAAGGGTTAAAAAGCGGCAACAAGGATTAAAAATCGGCAACAAGGGTTAAAAAGCAACAGCAAGGGTTAAAAGCGGCAACAAGGGTTAAAAAGCAACAGCAAGGGTTAAAAGCAGCAAGAAGGGTTAAAAAGCAGCAAGAAGGGTTAAAAAGCAGCAAGAAGGGTTAAAAAGCAGCGGTTGGTGGCTCCCTGGACAATGTCCATCGTACAATCATCACCAGAGACCTTGCGATGTAGTTGTAGTTGTAGGTGTAGTTATGGTAACAGACAACCTAAGCATGACCTGAGACATGGGGATTTTTGATCACTCATTGATTCTTTTCCAAATGAGTTTAGGATTGAGCTGTAGTTGTAGTTGAGTTGGTTTAACGTCCAACATTAGGATTATATAGGGTATATTGTGGACGAGCCCCAAGACCGACAGTAAATATTAGAGGGTGTACGTCATCGGGATCCTTATCGAAAACGCGTTGAGTTGAGTTGAGTTGGTTAAACGTCCAACATCATCAGTACTTTATAGGCTATAATTATTGTGGACAGGCCCAAGACTAATGTCTGACAATTTTATGTGCTGTCACACACGAGACAGGGCGGGGATACATGTACCATGACACCTGTCTCAGCCGGTCACGTTAAACTGATAACGACCCAACCAGTAGAGAGCGAAATCGCCAGGGCTCGAACTACGGACCCTTTGTGTCGGAAGCCGGTGTTCTACCCCAAGGCCGCCGGGCGCCCAGGCCTTGAGATAATGAGCCCGTAGCGGAAAACAGGACGACATAATTTATTTATTATATGGGAATCTAAAACAGCATCAAAATTTCAATGTCTAGTCTATCCTAGATTTGCATAGTGAATGAGTGACAAAAAACCCATGCCTAAGGGTCGGATTATGTTATCCATTATCTTCGTATGTGGATCGCAATGTCTCCATAGTTTAGCACTGGGAGTTGCTGAGTGACGGGGGAATGAGGAACCGCAAGGGTGTAGGTACGGCGCACAGGCCAACGTCCGTCCGCCTCCGTCCGCAACTGTGCGATCATTGTCGACGCTTAGATTGGATATACATGTGGAGAGAGACAATGACTGTACAGTGTCGTTCAGAGAGAGAGAGAGAGAGAGAGAGAGAGAGAGAGAGAGAGAGAGAGAGAGAAAGCGCAAGAAAGAGAGGGAGATATTTAGAGTGAGAGGTGGAGGGAGAGGCAAGATTTAGAGGGTGAGGTGGAGAGATCTTAGGAGAGAGAAGACAAAAAGAGAGGCAGACATAGAGAAAGAGTGAAGAGAGATAGAGGAGGAAAATGTAGAGAGCAAAGGAGAGAGAAGACAGAGATAGAAGGGCATACATAGAGAAACAGAGATTGAAGGAGAGACATAAAGAGATAGAAGGACAGAGAGATATAGAGAGAGCCCTAGGCAGCATTGTCCTCTAATAAAAGATATCCTAAGAGAGAGAGAGAGAGAGAGAGAGAGAGAGAGAGAGAGAGAGAGAGAGAGAGAGAGAGAGAGACAGAGAAAGAGATAGACATACAGATATAGAGCGAAAGATAGAGCCCCGAGGCAGTATTGTCCTCTAATAAAAGATATCCTTTCAGCACCCCCCCACCCTCCCCACAGACTTCTGGTTAGTGCCAGCAGGGCTTCTCTGATTCCCAGGGAAGAGGGTGTCTCCCAGAACAAGGGCCTCTCAATATAGAACCCCGCCCACTTTTATTGTTCCCCCGTGTGCCTCTAACACCCTCGAGCCTTCATCTACTCCGGCCCGACGCTACACATTCTATCAGTCAATGTTGTTGTTTTTGGGTTGGTTTAACGTCCAACAGCAGCACTATATAGGCTTTATTGCTATCAGTCAATGAGCCGAATCAAAATGTGTACACTGTACATGGAAAAAGTCAGTCCGCCCGTCAGTCTTGGGGCCCGTCCACAATATAGCCTATTTAGTGCTGATGTCGGACGTTGAATCAACTCAACAACAACAACCCGCAAAAAAGTCACCAAGACTTGGTTAATAAAATATTGCTATCTGTAGATTTTGCAATTCGGACCCACAGCTCAATAAGTCAAACCGAAAATATAATGTATAAGGTGAAGAGTTATCAAGTTTGCTTCAATTAATAAAAAAATATTGTCATCTGAAGATCTTGCAGTCCAGATGCATCGCTCAGTAAGCAGAAAGAAAAGTCATACGCAAAAAGCCACACACACGCCGTTTAATAAGTCGAACTAAAATACAATGTGCAATCGAAAAGCCATGAGGTTTGCATTCATGAAACATTTACTTATGTGATGTGTCAATTTGCACACAACGCATAAAAAGTCAAACCAAACTTTAATGTACAAGAAGAATAGTTTTCAAACAAGGTTTGATTAATGACACCTTAACATCATTCTGCATATCTTGCAATCCGGACGCACTGCCCAATAAGTTGCACCAAAAAACATTGTGAACATAAAGAGTCACCGAGTTTCCATCAATGAAAGATTATCATCAGTTCTGTATGTCTTGCAATCCGGACGCAGTGCTAAATAAATTGCACCAAAATACAATTTATACATTGAGAGTCATGAAACTTCAGTCTGTGGATCTTGCAATCCAAACACGTACACACGACTAGATAAATTAAATTAATTTGGCAGAAGCAAAATAAAGTCTAAGACTTGTTCGGGTCTTCACGACAGTGTCAACCACGCCAATGGTATGATTTTTGTCCAAGGTATTTTAATGTCAAAGGCGTTAACTGAATGTGCTCATTCACACTTTAGTTTGGAAGCCAAGGAAGCAGCAGATGCCTTGTGATAATCGAGTCCAAAGCGAAGACAAAGACGATTTACGTAAGTGAATATGCAGTTTCAACCAATCGGGTATCTGTCTTTTAGAGTTACGGAGCCAATGAGCGATCAGAAAACTACGTGCCTAAGGGACGTGGTTATGTTATCTGTTACGGTTTTGTGATTTACAAAGTCTGTAATATAACTATAGCCTGACCAACCCCTCCACAATACATGTACAATATAATAACATGTAATATTAGAAGCCTTACGATAAGGGGCTCCAAGCAAAAAACGAAGACGATTGGTGAGGAGACCCTACACCGGCGTCCAATCATAGACTTGTGTTTTCTATAGAGGTAGGGAGAGAGAATTCTCTCCCTCTCTCCTGGTTTAACGTCTCCTAGGTTCCCCAGTGGGATCGTATACGGCGACAGGTCCTAGAGCCAATGAGCGATACATTTACAAAAATCCTTTGCCAAAACGACGTTATTACGCAATCCTTTACGGTCTTGTTGATCGCAAAACCTACATTCTGTAAAGTGTCTCATCTAAGTGGCGGCTAAGAGCGTCCAGGCATCAAGTCTGTATTATTACTGGCATCCTAACGCCTGGACCCTCTGCTCTCAAAGACCTCTCGACTTCCGCCAAACGCAGCTTGACCTTTGACCCCTTTCAAGCAGCGATGCCTCGCACAGCATGTCCATTGTCCTAAAACATATGAGCTCCAGAGTTAATGGCAGAGACTCAACGCCGAGGTCGCTTCTTGAGTTTTGAGTTTTGAGTCTTGAATATTGAGTCTTGAGTCTTGATTCTTTTTCCCCGGGACAGGTTTGTGGGAGATTTTTTTTATTTTCTGGGGGGACAATGCCGTGAACATTGGCGTGAACAATGGGGCAAGTGACGGACACAATATCTCACCCGTGAAAGCCTGGAGGGTTAAACCCCATGCTCCATCCAACCTGCCAGGCATCTCCACAAAACACAACGGTGCCATTGTGATGGCGCATGGTTGAAGCTCAATTCAGAAAAACTTTTTTTTTTGCTGCTGTTTTTTTTTATCTTTCTCCTATGGCCAGGAAACGGGAAAAATATTTTGAGGAAAATGAAAACGTCGTGAAAAATATACAGAAATTTTAGAGGGCTTTTTATTGGGTGGAGGAACTTTAACATTTTCGTTTCTGTTTATAAAAAAAAAAGATCTTTCTTATTGAATCCTATGTAACAAATCTTAAAATATTAATAATACATTTTTAATTTTAAATATTTTGTTCTTTCTATTAAGATTCAGCTTTGTAAGATATTCTATGTGAAAATGGAATGCCATGTATGGTGGTTTTAACTTTTTAATATAAATTTAGTATTGTTAACCTTTTGTGATTTTGAATGAATTGGGAAGCTCATATAAATGTCGATTGTTCAATTTATAATCATGCAAGAAAAATTGATTGAAATATAGACAGAATGGTAGAAAAAGCAAGGAAAATTTGTTTGATTTTTTCTTTGTTGCTAGGCGTCCATCTTCAGCATTATGTAGGCTATAATATTATATTATGTGGACAGTCACCAATACTATCGTCTGACGTGCTGCTACAAAAAAGAATGGGGGAAGAACTTGACTCCTGTCTTAGCCTGTCATATAATACTGGCACCGACTCAACCAGTAACGTTTGAAATCGGACTAAAATATTTTCGACCAATTGTGGTTTTCGAACCAGCGACCTCCCATTGGGGACACTGACACTTTACCTTTTGAGCTAGTTTGACCTCATTTTGTGTTAAAGGTGTATTATTTTTATCGGTCTTAAAATCTGCAAGAGCAATTTAATAGTAGAAAAAAGCGATTTAAAGTGAATTAAGCAACTTTATGTATTATATGTATTTGTAATGTTCTTTTCATAATGGTGAAAGGAAAAAAAAACAAATAACACAAAAATACAACAACAAAAGAAAGAGCGAGAGAGAGAGAGAGAGAGAGAGAGAGAGAGAGAGAGAGAAAGAGAAAGAGAGAGAGAGAGAGAGAGAGAGAGAGAGAGAGAGAGAGAGAGAGAGAGAGACAGAGAGANAGGAGGGAGAAAGACCGCGCGACCAAACAGACAGACAGACAGAGACAGACAGACAGACAGAAACTGAGATAGTGAAAGAGAAAGAGTGAGACAAGTCTAGGGAGAAGGTTAGCGATTTAATTACCAAGAAAGAAAACGACGACTCTTATTCAGTCAAGAACAAATCTTCACATGAATTCTATTCTGTTGTTATGGCGTTGTTGTTTTTTTTAATTGTTTCTTCTTATTTATGTTTATTGTGTGTTGGTTGGCAGCTTTTGTTCTTGATCTAATCTTTTAGAATCCACTTCATTGGAACTGGTAATATTATTCTTTGTTATACCTCTCTCTCTCTCTCTCTCTCTCTCTCTCTCTCTCTTTCTCCCTCACCCTCTCTGTTTATCTCTCTCCCCTTCGTTTTCTCCCTGCTCTCTGTTTCTACTCTCTATATCTCTATCTTTGTATTTCTCTCACCTCTCACTCATTCCTTTCTGCATCTCACCTGCCTTTCTCTTGCTGTCTCTCTGAGTGTGTCTCTGTATTCCTCTGTCTCATCTCTGTCTCTCTATTTTTGTCTACCTTTCCCTCTATCTCTGTCTCTGTATCTGTCTCTGTCTCTGTCTCTCTCCCTATCTCTCTCCCTCTCCCTCTCTCTCAATTTCTCTCTCTCCATCTATCTCCTCTTTCCCTCTCTGTCCCTCTCCGTCTCACTCTGTCCCTCTTTCTCTCTCTCTCCCTCTCTCTCCCTCTCTCTCCCCTCTTTCTCTCTCTCACCCTTTCCCTCTCTCTTTCTCCCCTCCCTCTCTCTCCCCTCTTTCTCTCTCTCACCCTTTCCCTCTCTCTTTCTCCCCTCCTCTTTGTCTCTCTGTCTCCCTCTCTCTCTCTCCCTCTCTCTGCCTCTCTTTCTCCACCTCTCTGTCTCTCTCTCTCTCTCTCTCTCTCTCTGTCCCCCTCTTTCTCTTTCTGTCACCTGGGAACAGGTGAGCAAGTGACGACTGCCTGGGGTGACCATGAAAGCTCAATCAGAAACAATGCAGAAAATCTCCATCTAGCTGCAGGCGGAACAGGAAGGAAAGAAGAAAAAAGGAAATAATTGCCCAGAGATAAACGAAGATATAGAGGGCGATAGAGAGATAAAGACTTTCAGAGATACACTGACAAAAACATAAATAGGCAGATAAAAGGATGGGTGGATTGAAATGTAGATAGATGAATTTATATTTTAAGAGATAGATAGATAGATAGATAGATAGATAGATAGATAGATATACAGATAGATAGATAGGTAGATAAATAGATAGATAGATAGATAGATAGATAGATAGATAGATAGATAGATAGATAGATAGATAGATAGATAGATAGATAGATAGATAGATAGATAGATAGATAGATAGATAGATAGATAGACGGACACAACTGTAAGACGGAATCGTGATTTGAATGATATACAGACAATCGAAAAGCGTTAAAAATAGGATTAAGAACCCACAATTATTTAAGAAATAACAATAATAACAACAACAATAAGCAGTAATAAATAAAGAAGCGAAAGAAAGAAAACCCGGAAATCGTGTCGCCCAAATTTAGCGTGGAGACAAATTAAGAGCAGTGGTGTTCGCATTCACACCTCAGTCTCGGGCTCTCATGTTACAATTATTTCCCTTGTCTGTGGGCAAACCATCTCAGGAGGCACCTCAAGGAATAGCCGCCTATTCTTCCTTTGATTCCGATACAACAATCATCATCACCTGGGGATGTATTATTCTTCCTAGACAAAACTAGAAAAATATAACTCCAGTTTTGTTCCTCCTCCTCCTCCTCCTCCTTCTTTACCTTTACCAGTGGCCCTCTTTCAGCGGATGACTTTTGTTTCAAATTTGTTTGTTGATGTTGTTGTTGTTGTAGTTGGTGGTGGTGGGGTTTATTCTACCCCTCCTTAAGGTTAATTAACTCGCCTAAAGGCTCGAAGGCGGTTTTCTTCGTGTTTTAGTTCGATGTCTTTGTGTTTGGATTTCATTCAGAAAAAAACTATTAACTTTTAGTGAGAAAACACCATATCTCCGTGTTATCATTCTCTTCGGAGCGGTGTTATTGTGTGTTTATTGGCAACAATCGCATTGTGAGATTGTTAAAGCTTTTGTTGTTATAGTAGTAGTTAGGGTTGTAGAGATAGCTCCAAGTGGAACATCAGCACAATGAGATGGCTTTATGGTAGACGGCAGAGGTACTTGAGTAGTACAGGTCATCGGAAATTAAAAGCCAATGAAATAGTATTAGAAGTAATAAAGAATGAACAAAATTTAATGTAGAAGTTAAAGTGACATTCATCGAAACTGTGGTTTTATCGTAGCATTGGCCGTTGTTGATGTGAAGTAGTATATGCTGATGTAGTAGTAGTGGTGGTGGTAGTAGTAGTAGTAGTAGTAGTAGTAGTAGTAGTAGTAGTAGTAGTAGTAGTAGTAGTAGTAGTAGTAGTAGTAGTAGTAGTAGTAGTAGTAGTAGTAGTAGTAGTAGTAGTAGTAGTAGTAGTAGTAGTAGTAGTAGTAGTAGTAGTTGTAAATACCTTACGTAATGTCTCCGTTCTCTATATGTGTCGCATTATCACATGGTCTCTAAAACATGTACATGTTTATCCGCTATGGGTGGCTGACAACTAAACAAAGGTTCTCAAACTAGATTGCAACATACACACACTTACATCATACACGTCTTTCTCTCTCTCTCTCTCTCTCTCTCTCTCTCTCTCTCTCTCTCTCTCTCTCTCTCTCTCTCTCTCTCACACACACACACACACACAAGTTTGAGGACATCAAAGAGTTAGAAAAAAATCATAATCAAGAAATGTCAATTAACTTATCAAGTGTCAGAAGAGCCTTTTCCCAAATGATGCCTAGTGCAAATAGAATGATCCTAATTATGTTTATGTAATAATTGTCATATTCTGTTTTGTTTTTGTTTTATGTTTCGTTTTAGTCTTTTGCTTAACTAGTAAGATCACCTAACAGTTCGCTTATAAAGTCTTTAAAATAACGAAGACTTCGCTCTAACAATGGCGTTCTAGATTCTATCTCCCGCACGAAGTTTGCGCACCTAGTGAGCAACGCGTAGACAAGTCTTTTGTCTTTAGAGCTAGCTAGTCTTTGATAAGTTTTGGCAACGCATTGCTATAAATAGAATTCTGTGGTTTCGACTTATCATTGATGGAGAAGGCACGCGTTAGGAACAAGAATTAGGGCAATGAAGATAGTCATTAAGTTATTACAGCATATTGTATTCCCTTATATGTTTATGTATGGGCGTGTGTGTAGGTGTGTATTGGTGTGTGTGGGTGTGTGTCGGTAAAGAGACTGTATTTGTAAGCAAACGGGCGTAGTGGTTGCGTGTCTGTGTCTCCTGCAATTAGATGACTTAGACAATCGGTCGCTTCTGCAAGATTTTGCCTAAGGGGCAAAGGCACCGATTTTTTTTCTTTCTGTCCTCTATTGCTGCGGTTACAATTGGTTAATTGTTCCTTTATGAGCGAAAAGATGTGCTCACTGCTATTGAACGCACGTTTGGGTTTTTTAAATAACCATTAGTTATTACTTTAAAAAAGTATTACGCATCTTGGTGCGAAATAAAATATTCTAGTGTCATTGAAGAATCGTTACTGAGAAATGTTATACCTGAAAGATCATCAAACGTCCCCAATGTTTTCATGTTAATGAAATTTAAACAAACCAACCTTACAGCAATAAATCAAATCCACAATCATATTAAATCTATATGTCTTTTAGGACCATAATTTCAAAAATTGATACCTTTTGATCTCTTCTTTAAAGCATGATTTTTATCTACGCTATATAGAAGTTTTTGCTACAAAATCCATGACACGACTAACTATAGTATGTATTTTTTTAACTCACCCGTCAGGTCAAAACTCGCTCTTTTAGACTTTTTGTCTCAAGAACAACGTCGTGGTAACTTACAATTTATTCGTTCTTATTCGCATAGATACAGTCAATTACAAATAAGTTGATCTCACTGGGGAACTGTTGTTGAGTTGTTGAGTTGGTTTAATGTCCAACATTAGTAGCTACTAATTAGGTCGGTGTCAGTATAATGTGACCGTCTGAGACAGGAGTCATGGTATCCCCGCCCTGTCTCGTGTGTGGCAGCACATAAAATCTTCAGACTCCGTCTTAGGGCCCGTCCACAATATAGCCTATACAGTGCTGCTGTTGGACGTTAAACTAACCCAACCCCCCCCCCCCAACATTAGTAGGATGATGAGACCTAAAGATAGAATGACTGAGAGATGAATCTGAGGTCTTGAGATAAATAAAGGAAAATCTGCAAATTAAAAAAAAAGATACAGGTGCGTTTTAGTGGTAGAGTGTTCTTTTGAATAAAAGACATAAAAAGTTAATAATTGTATAATGAAAAATGAAATTATTGTATTAAAAAAGAGAGTATTGAATATGGTAAACTATTCCATGTCTTTAGGCAAATAAACAAAAAGTAACGTTCCCCATATGATTTATAATGTTTCCTGGTGATAATCAAATATTTCGAATCGTAAGATGGACGAGGCCTCAATCTACCCGATAGATGGCGTTTGATTACATCTTGTAAATATTTTAGAGCGAGTCCATTCACGCAATTGGCCTCACCTTTTTCTCTAAAAAAAAAATCGTAAACAAAATCACGTGATGATTGTATCTTTTTAATCAATGACAGAACTGCTACATTTCTTTTGAAAACGCTTCTGTGTCTATGTTAAGTTAAGTTTAGAAGAAGAATGAGCGTTTTACTATATAAATTGATGGCACATATAATAATAAATTGCTTACCAATACTCAATGATGTTGTTGCTATTTGCTGAATGGGCTAGAGCAAAGATCTTTTTTTAAATATACCATTTTGTTCGAGCCGGCTTACAAGCATCACGTGACTTTTGTGAGCTAGAGGTTGGGCCGATTTAAACGTATGACACAAATTTTAAATTAAATTTTTCCATGAAAAGGCAGCCATTGCAAATAATTTCATTTGCTAAACTGGTTTCTCAACTGTTTCTTCATTAAAACTAGATCCCTATTGGTTGGGTCGGTGCCAGTATAATGTGACCAACCTTAGACAGGAGTCATGGTATCCCCGCTCTGTCTCGTGTGTGGCAGCACATAAAATTGTCAGACGTCCGTCTTGGGGCCCGTCCACAATATAGCCTATACAGTGCTGTTGTTGGACGTTAAACCAACCCAACCAACCAACCATCAAAGAAAAAGAGGGAAATCGAAAACGTCGCTCTAGGAGTGCACAGTTATCACACATTTAGTACATTATTGTACTTGCAGATTGTTTAGATTCCCCTCACTTGACTCTAAGCGTTGTTTTCCCTCATCCCCCCCCCCCTTTTTTCCACTCACTGAAGCCTACTCAGGGACCTGAGCTCTTAGACCTGGAGAAAGCAAGTGAGTAAACAATTATTGTTTACATGGCGATCTTGACCCTTGCTGGTCGCCCGAGCGTATCAAGTTGCAGTGGTCAGTTGCAGTCCAGCGTGAGTACAGGCACGTGCAGTCGGGTGAACCAAAACACCGAGTGGACATCTGAACGTGAGTAACCAGTGAATGGGGTCATAAGTACAACAATGTTGTAAGCTTACGACTCTTCTTAACTAACACAGTGCACTCCACTTTTGCCTCATACTCTGATAAGTTGATGTTCACTTGTGTTGGTCCTCATTCTATACCCCAATGTTTTGTCCTAGTGGTTATTTTTTTGCAATGGACATGTTGAACTTTGGATGTATTGATCTTAATTTTAGTTCCACAGTGGGTGTCGGATGGGTGTGTGTGTGTGGGGGGGGGGCAGTGGACCTGGGACTGAACATCGGATTCCCACGCAAAAGGTCTGTGATTCGAGCCCTGGCGTTTGCGCTCCCTACTGGTTGGGTCGGTGTCAGTTCAATGTGACGACTGAGACAGGTGTCATGGCATCCACACCCTGTCTCGTGTATGGCAGCACAGAAAATTGTCAGACGTCAGTCTTGGGACCCGTCCACAATAAAGCCTATATAGTGCTGATGTTCTACGTTAAACTAACTCAACATCAACTCAACAACCCTGCTAAATTCTGTATGAATCTGCAACCCCTATGAAGGAACCCAGTTGAACTAAATCCCTCTTTCAAGAGCTTTTCCCCATCTCATTGGCCTTTCAAAGCCCGTATGATTAGCAAAAGATCTTCTAGTCGACAAGTACACAATCTGGCTTGTTGTACCACAAACTACGGGTCGTGGAAACGGGAAATCCCAATCAATCGTTATATCTCATCAGTCTGTAAAAAGAGGAATAGTTATTATAGACCC
>RQTK01001239.1:67500-77500 GCA_003991915.1 Elysia chlorotica
CGCTAATGTTTTATGCATATTTTTGTTCATTGCTTAAAAAACAAAACAAAAAGAAAAACAAAAAACAACCGACACAAATGTTACCAACATAATTGTTATCACAATAATTATTCTTATTCTTATTCTTATTCTTATTCTTATTCTTATTCTTATTCTTATTCTTATTATTTTTGTTTTTTTTTTTCCTACGGACCCAAATAAACTATTAGAACATGCTATATTTATGTCTAAAAGGCGTAATTATGCCATCCATTAACGTCGAGTCGATCGCACAGTATGTAGTTAAAAAAGCAACATGATTGTATCCACATAAGGTTGAGTTGAGTTAAGTTGGTTTGGCGTTTAACGTCAGCACTATATAGGCTATACTGTGGACGTACCCTAAGGCTAAAGTGAAGCATCACCACTATTTAGGATATATTGTAGACGGGCCCCAAGATTGACGTCTGACAATCGTATGTGCTTCCACACACGAGACAGGGCGGTTATACAATGACTACTAGCTCAACCGTTAAATGTCTATTAACTCGAACTGACCTTGAACTACTCTACACTTTACAGTGTACATGTATAATGTATTGACGTGTAGTGTATGTTTGTAGAATAACGCTGATATATTTTACTGAAGTCATGCAGTCTTTAAACCTAATAGTTAAGTAGTTACATCCATAGTGTTGTTTCTTTACCCTAAGAGCGAGCAATTCTAGATATGCGCTATTAAAAAATCACATCGACATAGAATTAAAACTAACGTAAAAGCGCCATAGTGTTTGGTGTGACCTTTAGTTTGATAGTTGTAGTAGTTGGGTTAGTTTAACATACAACATCAGCACTATATGTACTTTATTCTGGACGGACCCCAAGACTGACGTATGACAATTTTTATGTCCTGCCACACACGAGACAGGGCGGGGATACCATAAAACCTAATATATTTTTTACTTAACTACATCCAAAGTGTTATTTATGTCCATTAGTGTAAAAGCGAGCTATTCTATATAAGCGTTATTAAAAAACAACAACAAGCGAAATAAATCCAGAACTTACGTAACGTGTTTGGGTGGGCTTTGGCTTGAAATACAGGTTGTGCGATATTCACAACAATTCCAATGACATAATCACGCCGGTTAGACATTGAACGGCTGATACAGAAGTCATGGTATTCACGCTTTGCCTCGTCTGTGACATTTAAGATTGTTAGACGTCAGTCTTCGGGTCCGTCCACAATATAGCATATTTAGTGCTGATGTTGGACGTTAATCCAATTCAACATCGGTAGGCATGTTAACACCTTCGACTCCGTAAGTCTAGGCTAGACCTGTGATTGGACGCCAGTATATATTTCCTTACCTATCGTCCTCGTTTCGCAATGGGCCTTCTTATCGCAAGCCCTCAGATGTTTAATTCCATCGCGACCCAGAAATAGCACACATTCCTTTCTGGAAGAATTCTTTATCACAGTTTTGTTTTCTTTTGTGTCAGCATGTGTCCCTCTGTCTTGACGCAGTTTTTAATATTGTCTTAAAATTACAATAAATTTTCTTCAAATAGGAAATGTTGAAATTTTGAAAATAAAATTTAAATAAAACTTTATAGATATGACCAGGGTGCGAGCATAATTATTGTCTCTATAAACTGTTTTTGTTTTTTTTGTTGTAGATCAGTATTAATTACTTCTAAAAAATTTTTTTTTTTTGGAGAAGGCTTGGAATGAAATCGTGGGTGTTCCCCACCCACCTTCAGGCGACGGCAAACACTTTTTGTGTTTGATGAGGTCACTTTAACCCTTTTCAGATCTGATTACAAACAGACCACACGCATTCTGCAGATTCCAATACCCCAAGTTCATCACGAACATGGGGCGTCGTAAATTATTTTTATAATTATTTTTAACACAAGCTTGGATGTTTTGTGCGAATAATTGCGTCTGTTTAGTTAGAATGGTGGGTCTAAATATTTATGTCCAAATGTTTATGTTTTCCTACCGTGTTTCTCCTCGATATTTTTGTCGTCTACCCATCTGCACCCCCCTGTTTCTCTCTCTCTTTTTATCTCTCTCTCTTTCTCTCTCTCTCTCTCTATCTCTATCTATCTTTCTCTCTCTCTCTCCCTCTCTCTCAATTTATTATAACTCTCTTATTATCAAAATAGCATGATTATTTCTCTGTCAAACTCTCCTTAAAAAGTATATAATACATATGCCACTGTTTACCTTTTTTTTCGATTGATTCAAAGTACGGACATTACCAAACGATAATAAAATTCTATCATTATTTCAGTCAATCGATCACTCAATCAATCAACAGACCGACCAATCAAACATCCTATCAAGAAACTGACGTAAAAAAAAAAGCTAAAGGATGAGCTGAAGCATTGATTGTACTTACGGAATTTTAAAACTTCAGAAAAATATAAACAATTTTCGTTCTACAACTGACACACACACCCAACCAGAATGCATCAGAACTTTGACCAGATCGGGGTTCGAACACGCGACTTTTCGGGTAGACGCAGTACGTTCTATCCTTTGACAATCGCACCTCAACTGATATAGACTTCAATTTCCTCGAATTTAATTGAAATAATCTAGAGATTTATGATGCGTAACAACCGCAGCAGCAGCTGCAGCTGTCGTAACCTTGCTGTTGGCAAATAACTTTTAAAATTCCTTGAGTGTTTCAAATTCTTCAAACAATGGAGGCCTAACGATCCACGCGACAATACTGATGACATAAACACGCTGCCTCGTTTTCTTAGGCATTGACTTTCTGTTTGTTCATTGGTTCTGTGAGTGTGGGACGCGGGGTAGAACATCGGCTTCTGACGCAGGGGGTCGTTCGAGTCCTGGCGATTCGCCCTCTACTCGTTGGGTCGGTGTTAGTTAAATATGACTAGCTGAGACAGGAGTCATGGTATCCTGCCCTGTCTCGAGTGTGGCAGCACATACAACTGTCAGACGTCAGTCTTGGGGCTCGTCCACAATGCAGCCTATGTAGTGCTCATGTTGGACGATAAACCAACTATACAACTCAACAGCTCTATCCTAGATAATAATTTATACGCACCCAATAAAACAGTGATTTGAAAACCCCACACCTAGAGACATGGTTACGATTATGTCATTCATTTCGGTTCTGTGGATCGTAAAGTCTGTACTGCACCCGACGCCCTTATAATCTCTGTGCATACAGTGTAATGGAGATGTCTTGCATGGTCGAGTGGTTTGATGTCTGCATCACGATTATAGCGGTTTCTTCACGGTTTGAATCGCTATGATGCTTGGGCGCAGACAGATCTTTAATTAAATAAACGGTATGAGGAAAAAAAACAAACAACAAAAAGAAAAACATCCCGCACAAAAAGAAACAAACAAAATAAAAATAAAAACAAACGAATAAAAACCGTTAAAGAGATGTATAAACAATAACACGTTAACTAAAAAGATTGCTCTTTATATTATGAATAACTCCAACAACAGTTTGCTAAAAATAATAATTTTTTTTTTTATAAAAGTTATGTGGTCCCAAGTGCAGTTTCTTTGTAGTTTAGAACTCGTCGTGGGGGGCGCGGTTGCCATGTGGTAGAACACTGGCTTCCAACGCAGGAGGTCCGTGGTTCGAGTCCTGGCGAAGTCGCGCCCTACTGGTTGGGTCGGTGTCAGTCTAATGTGACCGGCTGAGACAGGAGTCATGGGATCTCCACCCTGCCTCTTGTGTGGCAGCACAATAGAATGTCAGACGTAATTCTTGGGGCCCGATTCTAGATTGCGATGAGGCCCGGCTCAGGGAAATCCCAAAATTGATCTATCTGTCTTATGATTGTACGAACAGTTTACGAATCAAGGTTTAATAATAGCACCAGATTTTTAACAAATGTTTTCTTTTAATATTAATTTTCCCTTTGGGAAATAATGATTAATTGTCCCATTAAGTTGCAGAGCGTGATAACTAAAAAACATGACAGCGCATATTTAGTTTTGGGTGGTCGTGTTAAAATCGCGAGTAGTTTTGTTTTTGTGTTTGGGTGGAGGGTGTTTGTTTCACATCTGAAAAGATAGGCGTGGAGCGGGAGGGGGGGGTATAACGACTAGACCAAAAAAAAACAACAACAACAACAAAATAATCAAGCAACATTCCAAACACTTTACGAACTACGAACTTCGAACATGCCTCAAGTGCTAGGACTTTTTTTTTTTTTTTTTTTTGTAGTTTTCGATGCAAGCGCAGCTGCAGCTGCTGTTTGTTGTTGTTGTTGTTGTTGTTGTTGTTGTTGTTGTTGTTGTTGTTGTTGTTGTTGGATGCTTAAGACTAACAATGAAGTTGTTAAGAATGGTGTGCGTATAGAAAAAAAATCTCTCTGTCTGTCTGTCTGTCTGTCTGTCTGTCTGTCTGTCTGTCTGTCTGTCTGTCTGTCTGTCTGTCTGTCTCTGTCTGTCTGTCTGTCTGTCTCTCTCTGTCTGTCTGTCTCTGTCTGTCTGTCTGTCTGTCTGTCTCTCTCTCTCTCTCTCTCTCTCTCTCTCTCTCTCTCTTTCCCTCTGTGTGTGTCTCTGTCTCTCTTTTTCTCTTTCTATTTGTCTTTCTATATTATATTCACCTATCCATATATGAAGCTATCGATCTATCAATCTATTTCTGTACAGATTTCTGTCTCTATCGTTGTATTTATTTCTCTGTCTCCGCCTCTATCTCTATCATTCTATTACTGTCTCTCTCCCTCTCAGTTTGTAAATGTCTTTACCCTTTTCATTCTCTCACCGTCTCTCTCTCTCTCTCTCTCTCTCTCTCTCTCTCTATCTCTCTATCTCTCTGTATCTATCTTTACCTTTATAATCATATCACTGTCTCTCTTAGTCTATATCTGTCTTTAACTTTATCATTATATCGCCGTCTTTCTAAATCTGTCCTTTCTCTTTGTCTCTTTGTCTATCATAATATCTGTGTATCTCTCTGTCTCTCCCTATGTCTCTAATTTCATTCATTTTTTGTTAACCATTTGTCATCAAAGCTTCAAGTGCTTTGAGCAGAAATATCAAAGTGATCACAAACTAACAAAAAAGTATTACAAAAAAAGCAAAAATAATACACACACAAAATCAAATAGAGGGAAAAAAACTAGTAAAAACTCAAAACATACAATTCTAGAAAAATAATTAATTATAACTAACAAAGTAAAGACAAGAACACGAACGCCGCAAATAATATTTCAAGACTCTAGAACAAAAAGTGCATTTTTGCCCTTTCTCTACGCAAAATATTTTTTTGGGACCACCCAAATAGAAAGAGTCGGCGAGAGAACATTAAGTTTTTAACGTCTTCAATTTCAACTGCAAAAAACAACAACATCCCTATACAAATTTTCAAACCAGAATGATAATAATACATTTTGCGGAATGTCAATAAATTGCAAAAATAGATGATCATTAATTTTATTTTGACGACAGCAGCTTGTGCCTTATGATAATTATTACAGCAATGTTGTCAATAATGCAACCAGCCTTGTCATCTTGGTTAAATAAGGAAGTAGATACGCGATAAAAATGTAAAAACAAGACCACCATGGATTCTAAGATTGTTTTTTTTTCATTAAATACATGTCCCACAAGAAAATTCCGAACCGGAGAAGTTGGGTGTGGGTGGGTGTTGATACTTGCGCAATTGATAGAGCTTTGGCCTTCTAATTGGGTAGTCCACGGTTTGAAACTCAAAACCTGACTTGTTTGATATCGTCTTCTACTGGTTAGGTCGGTGTCAGTTTAATGTAACGAGCTGAGATAGGAGTCTTGGTATCCCCACACTGTCTTTGTGTCGGGGCACATAAAACTGTTAGACATTAGTCTTGGAACCTGTCCACAATATTTCTTGCTGAAAATGGGCGTTAAGATTACCAGCTCACCCACTCACTTGTTCTTCGGGTTTTTCTGTTTATGACAAAATGCAATCAGCTCAATGGCAAATCATACCAACGAGTCACCATCAGTGTATGCACCGAGAAAAATATTACAGGGATCTCAGCACAGAGGGGAGGCGATTCTGTACGTAGTTGTAGTTGAGTTAGTTTAAAGTCTAACATCAGAACTATATAGGCTAAATTGTGGACGGGCCGCAAAGACTGAGGTCGAACAATTTTACCTGCTGCCACACACGAGACAAGGTGGGGATACCATGACTCCTGTCTCAGCCAGTCACATTAAACTGACACCGACCCAACCAGTAGGGAGCGAAATCGCCAGGGCTCGAACCATGTACCTTTTGTATCGGAAGCCGATGTTCAACGCTCCCCCCTCCCCCCGCCCCTATACTCTCTATCTATATATTTATCTACTTATCTATCTCTATCCATGTCTCTCTTTCTCTCTCTCTTTTCTATCTACACCCCCCCCCCTCTCTCTCTCTCCCTATCTATGTCTTTGTATCGTTTACATTTAAAATCTTAGTGCGTACTTATTGTTTTTTTCTTCTTTTTTGATTCTGTCTACATTTAATAATTTTTTGTTTGGCAGTTAAAGCTTTTGAGAGGGAGCAAGTAGATTAAAATCGTCAGTTGGTGCCACAGAATTTGGAATATGAATCCACCAAGAGTTACAAAATATAGTTAAAAGACAGTCCTGATTTCTAATTTAGTATCTATTGAGATCTTGCTCGAGTATTTTTTAAATAAATCTACTCAGTTACTGTAAAAGGACAATTCCTAGACGGTTTTTCTTGTGAAACATCATTGGTGTCTTCAAAAAAGTAGAATTACTTTTTTTTCTTTTCGAAATCTTTTTCCTAATACATGCAGTAGTAAAATCTGAATCTACGTTTCTTTAAATTGTACTGCGTTGATGCTTACACTCCTTGGGTAGCATGCACAAACAAGACGTAGCTTAAGTCTCGTCGTAACAATATAAGAATAAGAAGCCTTACGACGAGATGTAAGCTACGTCATGTTTGTGTATTCTACCACTTAGATGGTTATTGTAGACGTACAAACAGCACTTGGATACGTTCTTGAAGTCATTTTAATGTAGACAAACATAGACAGAAAAATAAGACATGTAGTTACAATGAAATTAAAGCAAAAAACTACATTATTTTTTATAATGATTTTAATATGTCCATACAGTAATATTGGAAGTGTTACATGATAGAGGGGTACGCGCTACCATCAAGAATTGGGCTTGCCCACTTACTTCTATACCTACGTTACTATCAGCCTAATAATCTCCTATACATAGCTTACTTCTATACTTTTAGTACTATCTAATAATCTCCTATACAGACCTTACTTTTATGCCTTCCATACTATCAGTCTAATAATCTCCCATACAGAGCTTACTTCTATACTTTTGGTACTATCAGTCAAAAAATCTTCTATACAGTCCTTACTTCTATACCTTTGGTACTATCAGTCTAATAATCCTCTATACAGACCTTACTTCTATACCTTTAGTACTATGAGTCTAATAATCTCCCATACATAGCTTACTTCTATACCTTTAGTACTATCAGTCTAATAATCTCCTATACAGACCTTACTTTTATACCTTTGGTACTATCAGTCTAATAATCTTCTATACAGAGCTTACTTTTATACTTTTGGTACTATCAGTCTAATAATCTCCCATACAGAGCTTACTTTTATACTTTTGGTACTATCAGTCTAATAATCTCTCATACAGAGCTTACTTCTATACCTTCGGTACTATCAGTCTAATAATCTCCTATACTGAGCTAACAGAGACTTTGCGATCAATACAACAATATAGGATGACATAATAACACAACTTCCCTGAACATCAAGTTTTTTAATAGCTCAATGGCTTCTAACTCTAGGATAGAGCTATGATTGGACGTCTCTGTTGATTCCATTAAAAAGCGTCTTTGTTTTGATAATGTAGTCGTTATCGCAATGCCTCTAATATTAGTTTTGCCTAACCGTTGATCCTAAGCAAAATGGTTTTAAGAGGAGTGAACGATTGGACTGATATTGCTGTTGGTATAGAAGTAATGGACTTTTCACAGCTTGCACAAAAGGAAGCACAACATGGAATTTGAAGGCGGTGAAAGGTAAACATGACTTACAATACATGTATTATTCAAGAAGACTAATTTGAGTTGATTTGAGTTGGTTTAACGTCCAACGTCAGCGCTACATGGGCTATATTGTGGACGGGCCCAAAGAATGATGTCTGACATTTTATGTTCTGCCACACACGAGACAGGGCGGGGATACCATGACTCCTTTCTCAGTCGGAATTCAAGAAGACAGTTTGAACCATGACGGCAAATGTGATGAACAATGTAATAATTATTAAATTTTATCCTCATTCGATCCATCGCACTGAGAATAGTATCACATGCATCATTAACTTGAATCAGGATATTAAAACACACAAATTGTACAAATTGTAAATAATGCATTGAATGATGAAATCGATTATTTTGGCAATAGATAATGAAAAATCACATGAATTTTGGTTGCCTCTCCGGCCTTCGCAATGTTAGAAAACAATTTAATCATGTTAGATGAAGAACACCAGTAACAAACAAACAAAAGCATGAAACTTTCGGATGACATTAAGCTTATCATCATTTCAGCTGAAAAAAAAATGCCTTGCCCTGTTTGAATACATGTAGTGATAGTTTTGCCATTGTTTAATCAAGAACGTTGGTAACAAAAAATAATTAATGAGCAGTTCTTAATGACTAGATTATCAACACAATTTTCAGGTATCTGTCTAGATCCATGTCTCTCGTAGAATTTTTAAAAGTCAAACTGTCTAAGTTTTGAGCGAAATCTGGCTATTTCGACCATAGAAAGATCTCTACCACGATTTTGAACCACAAAATGAATTGGGTTGGCACTTTCCTTGACCTGCTTTTGTTTTGTTTCGTTTTTTTTTGGTTTGTTGTTTGTTGTTATGTTTTTCTGGATTTTGTCTATTGTTTTTGGTGGGGGGTTTTTGTTATCTTTTTCGTGGGGTTTTTTGTTTGATAGTTTTTGAAAGGCTGAATTTGTATCGAGAATAGAATGAGGATGATTATTTTCTTCTTTGGGTAATGAAAAACAAATAGTGGAATTTAAACAGCCCGAGTAGGAAGATTGGTAGCTGTAAATTTCTTGTCTAATTGTGTAGCTGTTCATGTTCATATAATGAGCATAGATGGAAATGCCAGGTATTTTTCCACAGAGAGATAAAAGTCTGATTTTATTGAAAATAACCGAAAAAATATTGCGCTTTGTGAGATTAGAGCCCTCGACTTGTAGATATAGCAGCACCGAATCGCCTTGCCACTCAAAAAGAGCATTGTTTGTACCACTAGACCACTACCCTCCTTTAATGTTTATGTTCTCTATAGAGAAAGGGAGAGAATGTTCTCCCTATTTTCGGGTTTAACGTCTCCTAGGTTCCCTTGGGGGATCCTATAGGGCGAGTCCCTTAATGTTTAGTTCTGTGGTAGCATCAATACCGTGATATTATGTGAACTATATGTCTGAGTCTGCACACACAGTGTTCTTTGGAACGTCATAATCTGAGTTTCCTGGCAGCTCACGAGACCTAGGTTCATGTTCTTTTGGCGATGGAAAGGAAGCTGGCGGTGAAAGCGTCGAAGAAGATGATGACGATGATGACGATGCTGATGATAAAACAAGATGATTTTCAATCTGTTCTTTCTCTTTCTCCATAAAGTTACCATTTTGGAATCGGTCTGAATGAGCGCTCCACTTATCATCGGAGTTGTCATTGCGATGTTTGTTTAGAAATTGGGCATAGCAAGGGTAAGACGATAAACCGTTTGCTTGAAAAGGGAGCATGTTTTGATGAAGGAGATGGGAATTAAGAAGCGATAACTGCGCGGTGAGGTAAGAGGGACTGGTGATAAATCCACTATTAAACTGTGCCGCTGTCGCACTGGCTGGGATCAGACCATATGCCTGGAGCAAAGCGTGGCTGGAAACCAGTGGATTCTCAAACCCAGGCGATGTTGCTGCACTTTTCGTGCTTGTGTGGGATGTC
>RQTK01001239.1:80000-92605 GCA_003991915.1 Elysia chlorotica
ACTAGCACCACCACCACCACCATCACCACCACCACCACCACCACCATCATCATCACCATACCCACCGCCATCATCATCTTTAACATCATCATCATCATCATCATCATCATCATCATCATCATCATCATCATCATCATCATCATCATTATCATCATCATTATCGTCATCATCATCATCACCACCACCATTTTCAGCACTACTACTACCAACATTAGCACACCCACCATCACCACTGTCTTCACCACTACCACTGCCAACACTACGACTTCCACTACCACTACCAACACTACGACTTCCACCACCACCACCACCACCACCACCACCACCACCACCACCATCATCACCATCACCATTACACGACCACCAACTTCATCTTTACCACTATCAACAACGATAATCCCACCATCACCACCATCTTCACCACTACCATTACCAACACCACCACACCTACCACCTCCATCTTCACCTACCACTTCCATCACCACCGATTTCACCATTCCACTACCACTACCACTACCACCACCACCACCATCTAAACCACTACCACTACCACTACCATCACCACCATTATCTTCAACATCACGAAAATCACCATCTCCATCACTTACCTTCTCATTCTGGTAGGCTGTAACCGCAATGAACACAGTCTCCCTGAAGACAAACGAGCGGTACGGACTGAAGGGGATCTTGAGAATATCATCAGTTCGAACCAGGTGTAGGCGGGGCTGGTACTTGTGCATTGAGTTCAGGATAGTCTGTGCCGCAGATAGAAACGGGGCAGGAAATAGCGGAAAAGTAGTAGTTAGTATACATTTAGAAGGTTAAGAGATCACTGCTAATTTTGTAAATTTTCGAAGTTAGTAATAAAAAAAAATCGAAAATGCTAAAACAAAAAAAAAAAAAAAAAAAATCACACACACACAATCCAAAGTGGTTTTTTCCTTCTGATACTATATTTTATTACGGTATATATAATGATAATAGGGATTTCCAGGCTGAATGCATGAAAAAATATATATATTACGATCAGTTGCTACCTATACCTAAATGAACAGTTTTCCTACTGTGCTCTATAAGATTGTATCACAAATAAAAATAAACATGATACTTGTTATTAATTTACAAGTCTATTTTATTTATTACCCCCTCAAAGAATTCACTACCGTTTTCTACTAGATCTATGTATAATAAAACTTTATCACAAAAAATATTTGTTCAGAACAATGATATAGATTTATACAAACCTAACTCAATGAAAGAATAAACCCCCTATTTTGTTTTCTACTCACATATCCGCTCTTGTCCGAGATGTTGTTGGTCAGTTTGAGCTTGTGGAAACTGACCACCTTCTGCATCCACTGCTCGCCTGAGCACGGCGAGTCTGGGTGGATGTAGCATCGCCTGGGCATCTCTGGGTCAGCCTTGCCGGCCACTGTCCACTTGCCGTTGTGGAACTTGTACCTGGACATGGGGTTAGTTACCAGATGTATATTTACATGTTCCAACATCACAAACCCTGGAGTTGTGGAACTTGTACCTGTACATATTGTTAGATTTGGGGATACTTGTGAGCGGATACTAAATGTATTTTTCCTAGGTTTGTTACCAGAATGTTTATTAAAATATTCCAGCATAACAAGCCCTGGAGTGGAACTCCCAAGGTTAGTATAATGCGACCCGCTGAGACAAAAGTCATAGTATCTCCGCACTGTTTCTGCGTTTCAGCACTTAACATTGTCAGAGGGGTCAGTCTTGGGATCCGTCCACAATATAGCCTATATAGGGCTGAGGTTAGCCAACTTGGCTCAACTTAACTCTACCTTTTTGCTTAAACAGTATATACTATTTTAATACATGTAGTAGGAAAATTGAGCAAAGAAGGTGAGAGCAGAGAGAACCTAGCTGAGGTAGTCTACCAAGTTTGGTCCTAAAGAGATTCTTTAATCTCTAAATACTGTTGCCTTTAATTGGGATATACTTATGGTATACGCTTGGGTGATCTAATTATGGTACAATTAGGGATATATCTAGCAGTTTTAGTCCTATATAGATTCTTTAATCTCTTAATACTGTTGCCTTTATTGGGATATATATATGGTATACGTATGGATAGATCTAGCAAGTCTAGTCCTATAGAGATTCTTTAATCTCTAATGATGTTGCCTTTACTGTGATATAATTATGGTACAATTGTGGATAAATCTAGCAAGTTTAATCCTAAAGAGATTCTTTAATCTCTAAATGCTGTTTCCCTTATTGTGATATTATTATGGTATAGATCAAGCTAAAGCCCTCACCTGCAGTCATCCACAGCGACTATGTCCAACAGAAGCATGTATTTCGCCTTTAGGTCTAGACCGGACAGTCGGACTTTGTACGGGGGAAACATCCGTCTGTGGAGAAAAATAATAGAAGGAATATTTCACTATTTGTAATTAACAGGTAGCAGTGAAGAATTGTTGCGTCCAAGCTAATCAAAACAACATGACATTGACCTTTACATCACGTGACCTCTTGGTTTATATACTGACGTATGGAAATTAATGAGTTAGAATAATAGTCAAAATGTATAGCCGGTGTAAAGGAGTTGAGTTGAGCTGTGTTGGGTTGACTGCTTAAGGTCTAACTTCAGCATTACATTGATATATAGAGGCGAACTATCGCAAAAGGTAGGTCCTTGATCTCCCTATTGGAATGTCCCCAATTCGAAACCTGATAGCTGGATCGGTGTCAGTATATTGTGACTGCCTGAGACAGGAGTCCAGGTCTCCTAGCACTGTCTCAGTATGGCAGCACGCAAAATTGTCGAACATTAGTCTTGGGGAACATCCACAATAAACCTATAAGTGTTAACGTTGGGTGCAAAGCAAAAAAAAAAACAACAAACAAAACAAACAAACAGAAAAGGCGATGGATAGGCCCAATTCTAAAATAAGAAGGAATGTTATGTTTGTTTATTGTTAGTTCCCCTAGATTTCCAGTAAAAGCCTAAACCGCACTGTATCTGAGCAGCAGCACGTAAAATTGTCAGACTCAAGCCTTGAGGCCCATCCACAAAATAGCCAATACAGTGCTAACGCTAGACTTTTTGGGTACCAACTCAACTCAACGCTTCTCATTCTCACATCTCCCCCAGACGCTTGAAGTGGCTTTGTGATCTGGCATGATTGTCCAAACACTGACCGCTACCCATATTGACCGTTGTCCAGCTAGTGTCGTAAAGCGGCTGATACTGGACACTGGTCTGTGGTGATATGGTCAGTGAGTCTGAGAATGATAGTGTGCCGGACAACAGGCACATATCACGCTGCTAGCATCTGATCTGTTAACATTCTGATAAAATTATTTAACACTGAGAGAAGATAAAAAATATCTCGCACTTTTTTTTTACTCTATTACATGCTTTAAAAAAAAAACTTACCCGAAAAGAAGCGAGTGTGAAATTTAACAAATACATCGCACTTTTTTCTCTCTATTACATTCTTTTTTTTTTCTAAAAAAATTGATCGAAAACAAGCGGGTGTGAAAATCAACGATATCACTTAATTTAATGCATATTTTAAAGATAAACAAATACATGACTGTTCTGCTATACGATGCAATATTCAAATATCCCCAGCAAATCTAATTCTCTAGATTCGCCCAATAGATGTGTACATTTACTTGTTTGACTTTCCTGGCCGTGACATCCCTTATTAGAGAAAATAATGCATTTAAAATAACTTTTAGGTGAATGTTTTTCCATGTGGTGAGTATTATAGTTATATAGTCATGTATTGCAACATTTTCTTCCCGTCAGTATAATGGTTTGCGCCACTTTTCATGATCTCCTCGCAACCAAACGCTACATTAAAAAGATCAAAACTAATGGTAACTTTGAAACATTTACTTAGACCTGTACTAAATATCGCGCTCGCGAAAAAAGAATAAAAATAAAATAATATGTAATGAAATGTAATTGTCAAGTCATCTTAGATAGTCATACCTTTGGGCATCTATCATGCCTTAGAATGTTTATAAAGAAGGTTAAAAGCAAACAGATTGAAGATGAAGAGACCATATATGTATAAGTATACAGACATTATAATTATAAACATACTTTCCAAGTATACATCAGAAAGACAATTTTGTCTCTTTTGTGTCAAAATGCACAGCTATTTTATGTCATCTAACATTAGGCGTCTAATAATACATCTTTACAGACATCATATTAATATTCATTTTTTTCAAGTATACATCAGAATGACGATATTGTCTCTTTTATGTTCCAATGCACAGCTATTCTATGTCATCTAACATTAGGCCTATAATTATAAAGTGTGCCGGAACAACAGGCACATATCACGCTGCTAGCATCTGATCTGTTAACATTCTGATAAAATTATTTAACACTGAGAGAAGATATATATACCTCGCACTTTTTTTTCTTTATTAGATTCTGTAAAAAAAAAAAAAAACGTAACCGAAAAGAAGCGAGTGTGAAATTTAACAAATACCTCGCACTTTTTTCTATATTACATTCTTTTTTTTCTAAAAAAATTGATCGAAAACAAGCGGGTGTGAAAATCAACGATATCACTTAATTTAATGCATATTTTAAAGATAAACTAATACATGGCTGTACTACTATACGGTACAATATCCAAATATCCCCAGCAAATCTAATTATCTAGATTCGCCTAATATAAATGTGTACATGTACTTGCTAAACTTTCTTTTGCGCGACATCCTAGTTTATTAGTGAAAATAATGTATTTAGAAAATGTTTGTAAGTGAATGTTTTTCTATGTGGTGAGTATTATAGTTATATAGTCATGTATTGCAACATTTTCTTCCCGTCAGTATAATGGTTTGCGCCACTTTTCATGATCTACTCGCAACCTAACGCTATATTAAAAAGACCAAAACTAATGGTAACTTTTTAAACAATAAATTATACCTTATACTAAATATTGTGCTCGGGAAAAAAGATGGAAAAAAAAGAATATGTATTTAAATATCATTGTCTAGTTATCTTAGATAGTTATATTTTTAGCATCTAGCACGCCTTAGAATGTTTATAAAGAAGGTTAAAAGCAAGTAGATCTAACAAGGATTAAAATAAAGTTATGAGTACATATATTCAACTTATTCAGGTCTCGGGTTAATTCCATAAGTGAAGAGATCATGTATGTAAATTTAGACATTATATAAACATTTTTTTAGTACAAATCAGCATGGCAACACAATGTATTGTCTCTTTTGTGTTCCAATGTACAGCTATTTTATGTCATCTAATAATAGACATATACTTATAAAGGTATTTGTATTGAAAACAATTAATTTTTACTCGCCCTTACTTTTAATCGACCAGTTTTCTGTTCAGATATAACCCCTGTTTTGTTGAATACAGTCTGGGGGCGTCTTTGTTTATTCATGGTTTATCCGTTGTTACTTTTAATTCATGGTTTAATGTGAGCGCCTGAAAAAGGAGCCATGGTATCACCGCATAAAATTGTCAGACGTCAGGCTTGGGGTCCGTCCACAATATAGCCTATATAGTGGTGGTGTTGGACGTTAAACCAACTCAACTCAACTGTTTAATTCAATTAATGGAGTCAATATATATTTTTTTTTCGTTTTAATTCGTGGCTTGAAGAACACAGTCCACAAACGTTGAGAGCTTGTGAAGCTTGCTTGAACAGTATATACTATCTTAACAGTAAGAAAAATTTAGCAAAGGAGGTGAGGGTACCCTAGCTTAGGCGTTCTATCAAGTTTAGTCCTTTAAAAATTCTTTAATCTTCAAATTCTGTTACCTTTATTGTGGTGCGATTTAAATCTTATTCATGCCATAGTGATTTAAAACACCTCATAACTTTCAAATAACCCGCCATTCACACACATAAGCCCACAATCTAGTTTTTCCCCTTTTACACAAAAAGGTGAAACATTACGCCACGGACCATAACTCTCTCGCAGCTTTCCTCCACATCGTCTCCAAGTCCAAGAGTTATCTTTGCGTTGCTTGACGACAGTTTGTTTTACGGCACGTCATCGCAGTAACGGCCATATTGTGCTTGACGACAGCCGTACTAATCCAATTAGCGACTGGGCCGATAATTGTCCACTTTACGTCGTCCGTCCACGTCTCGCTATCTTGCCAGGCAAACTAACATGGTCAAATGGTCAAATCTGGCCGGACATTTTGTGTGTCCGGCCTGTTCAGACGGCTGGCGATGTTGACCATCGTGGAATGTGAGACCGACCCCGATCTTTGGTAGGGGGAATATCTCTCCTCTTTCTATCTGTCTGTCTGTCTGTCTGTCTGTCTGTCTGTCTGTCTGTCTGTCTGTCTCTCTCTCTCTCTCTCTCTCTCTCTCTCTCTTCCTGTCCCTTCTCTCTCTTTACCTCTATCTGTCTCTGTCTCTTTCTTTCTCTCTCTATTTATCTCTCTCTTCCTCTCTCTCTCCTCCTCCTCTCTCTCTATCTATCTCTCTTTCTCTGCATTTAGCGTTACCTAGGAGATCAATACAACGACAGAAAAATAGTTGTATTACCACCATGACTTATGATGCTATGGCGCAACTCTAAAAGAACATACCCTGGTGTTGACATTGCGTTGTTTGTTAGACTTTCACAATCATGTTTACCAGAGAAGGATTTGTTGCTTCGGTAAACTTTTTTTACTCCTTTACACAAACAGAAGCACAGGGCAAGTTTGAATTGTGTGGACTTATATAGTGCCACAAAAAGCTTTCGATAAGTGTTCTTTGGTACTCTCTAAAGACCGTGTTTTAATAGTTTGCGAGACGATACTCGAAATCTATATCGGTTCTAGTTGATTGCATCCGTACCGTTCTGTTCGAGACATGACTGATTGAATGTATGAGTGTGGCAATCATTGTGTCAGGGACAGGTTGTGACCACAGTCCGAAAATGATGATAACATAATTTTTTTTTTACGTTACTAAAACTTTGATATAAATGCTATTTTTCATGGCTGTCTTTGCCTTCCCAGGTTAGTGGTTGGGTCGTTGTCATTATAATGTGACCGTCTGAGACAGGAGTTCATGTCTACCCGCCATGTCTCGTGTGTGGCAGCACATAAAATTATCAGACGACGGTCTTGGAATTCATCCACAATATAATTATTGCAATCAACTCAACTTGCCTTCCCAATTTATTACCCTTCAACAGCTAAATAGATAAACATGTTTTTCCTAATGATCTTTCTTAATAATGCCATTTGTACATTCTTGACTAACGGTACATAAACATATGTTGGACATAAGATATTATGCTAAAAGCAAGAAAGTTCACATAAGTTTTTCGAGAATGCGTATTTGCAACACCGTTATAACATTATAAAAACCCACAAGGGGTCACATAGGTCATTAGTACAACTTCTTGTTGTACATAGGTCAAATGTCAATTATTGCCAAGGTCATGGGAAATGGAAAATGTCTGTTAGTCCTAGTCCATCAGAAAAGTTGAGTAACAAGACTAATCCCTACAAAAAGTAGCAAAATGATGGAATGTTGAATGTTGAGTTGGTTTTTTTTCCAAGAACCAGGAGAGACCTGTGTATGAAGTAATATAAGTCACAATTTCATTTAGCATTAATATAATTATCTTTTCAATTTCATGTTTTGTTTTGGCTGATCAAAAGACGAGTTAAAAAAAGCAAAGAAAAAGTGAAAGAATGATAAAATGTTATTTTTTTCAACATTGAGGTGAGCCCTATATGTGAAATAATAAGACTCATCACAATTTCTTTAACTACAAACATATATAATCATTATTCAAATGCATTCCTTTCGGGTAAGGAAAAAGAAAGAATCCTTTGACATTTTCAATCAGGCAACAAAGTTATAAGAATACAAACACATTTAACAAAGTAAATTTAGCCAAAGGGATAATAATGTAAGCAGGTGACTTATTCACTTTGGCTTTGCCATTTTTATTATAGAAAAAGACAGAGTCATGTATATATGTTATATGTCAGTTTTTGTCCAGCATACATGGCAGATATAATTTTACTAATAGATTTTGTGACAGAAGCAAAAACATCAAATTAACAATACGGCTGTTGGAAAGTAATGACTTTTGTGTCAAAATCGGTATGCCAAAATACACTATTTGAAGTATTTCACATGTTTCAAAGCTAAACGTATTTAGCAAACAAGACCATAATAATAAATCAAGAAAAATATAGTAGGATAAAAAATATTAATTACAATTCCAAATCGATTATAATCCCTACCATTAGTATTACTTAAATAAGTAACATGGTTAGTACCCTCGTAGTTTAGACATTGTCAGAGAACTATCACTATACTCTAACAGTACCCACTAATTTGTTATACTTTTATTAAATCCAATCAGGACATTCTAGAGATGTCATAATAATGCGTCTTCACTTTGGATACAAACATAGTTTTGCGTTCTTTACAAGGCGTCCAAAAATAGAAGGCAAAGTTACCGAAATAATTATACATAAACTTGCACCAGGAATCAAACTGAGCTAAGCTTAAATTTTTTATTATCTTTGCATCGCGCTGCGCAATTATTATTTAGCAACAATAGATATCAAATAACCGATCATTTATGCATTTCCAAAATTCACTCAAAATAGTGCGCACATCGATAGAACAGTTCACATTTTTGCCGTGGAGGTTGATTGTGATACTGAAAAATACTCTCCAAGTATCAATCTGCCCTATAACCATGCTTCAAATTAAAGGAGAAAAACCACATTTATCCTTGGTGTGCCAAAATCTTTTTACTTCTTTCAATTCGGTGACTTGGCCTTCTATTAATTTTTGGATGCCTTGGTTCTTTATTATTCCCCAAGGAACCTACATAGAAGTTTTGAACCTTGGACCGCTTCATAGCACTGCCAAATAAATGACACATCAACTATTGTGCGAGGGATAGGTAGTGACTTTGTCTTTGACAAACAATGACAGAAAATATACTTTTATTACAGTGACTATACCTATGACGTACAACTGTGTTTTATGAATGCCTTGCCAATCTTTAACATTTTCCTTCGCTTCTTTTTTAAAGCAATGCGGTTCTTTATAGGAAAGACGCTTTCTACCAGTTGCACATCTTCTATTTTATCAAGTTGGTTCATTATTATACGGCGACGGATGCCAAAATAATGTCTTACATACTAGCACGCCTTTTTGAGGCAATCACATTATACCAACACCGACCCAACTAGTAAATATATCGGAAAGAAATCTGACAAATAAATGTGTCCAATCGTGGGATCGAACCGGAATTTTCTAGATTAGAATTCCAACTCTCTACCTCCATTGCCAGCTCGCCTCATACCCCCACGCCTTTCATATTCAACATTACCAGGGCTGAGCTCGCTTTATCTTCCAACCAACAATGAAACATAAAAAAAAAACAATGTTCAACTCGTGTTAGTTTGTTGTTGTTATTGATGTTGTTTTTATGCAAAGTGTAATCGATGGCGACGGTAAGGACTGGGTCAACTGATCAGGGATTGAAAGAGGAAGAAGCAAGGCTTGTTTCAATGGATCCTTTAAAAAAGTCAAAATTTCGCAAAATATAGACACATATTTTGAAGACAACGTCAGGAAAGAAAATAGTTATTTTAACAAAAATGCTTTAGGGACGCGTAGAAGCTCTTTAGTTCTACCCTGTATTTCTCTCTCTTTCTATCAATCTTTTTATCTTTTCTCCTCCGATTTCCATTGTATTGTCTTCCCCAATTAGCAAATTATTTGCCCTCCTTCTTCCCCCCCCCCTACTACCGTTTTGTATCTCTATTTCTCTTTCTTGCCTCTTATATACTGTCTCTTGTTTTATAACCTTACCCTGCGATAAACACTGCACCCTCCCTCATGCCCCACACCCCTTAACTCCTCCCCATCCCATTCCCCCATCCCACCGCCACCCTCCGGCTCTAACGGTGCTGTCACAGTGCCCCCCCCCCCCCGATAATTGGGGGAGCGAAGTTCCCAAGTCCCCAAGTCTCACCCTGACACTCCAACGTCCGGGGTCCCCCCCTAATCCCACCTTTTAGCCCCTGACCATCGCAACCTAATAGTTCCATTTGTTACTTCCGATCCTCTAGTTAACACAGACTTTGTGATTCACATGACGAAAACTGATGATATAATCACGACCTTTCGGCATTGAGTTGGGGGGTGTGGTGGTCCTGGGGTAGAACATCGGCTTCCGACGCAAAAGGTCCGGGTTCGAGCCCTGATGATTGCGTTCCCTACTGGTTGGGTCGGTGTTAGTTTAATGTGACCGACTGAGACAGCAGTCATGGTATCCCCGCCCTGTCTCGTGTGTGGCAGCACATACAATTGTCAGACGTTAGTCTTGGGCCCCGTCAACAATATATCCTATAGCCTATATAGTGCCGATGTTGAACGTTAAAACCAACTCAACAACAACTCATCATAGGCATGTAGTTTAGTGATCGCGCGCTCATTGGCTCCGTAAGTCTAGAACAGAGCTGTGTTTGGACGCCTGTGGAAATTCCCTTACCTATCGTCTTCATTATGTTATAGGGCCTCTATTTCGCAAAGGCATGTAATGCAGAATAGCCTAACACTGTCTGTCACAACCCACTCACTATGTCAACCGCAATTATTTATTTCGCTGTCAATGATCTAATTCTAATGGCCATCGTATCCCATCATTTGGCTCGTCTTATTATTCTCTTTCGGTCTTAATCCTGCTTTTAAGCAACAATATATATACGTGTATGTTTGCGTTTGTTTGTTTTACGGCACGTCAGCATGGTAACGGCTATGCTGTATGTTTGCAGAGAAACTCTTGCGGAGTTAGGAGAAAATTTATTTTGTCTCTTTCTGTCGCAAATTATTTTGTGTTTTGTCCAGCTGTAAAATCCATTGTCAGCAATGTTTAAGAGTAGCTATTGAATTGACGTGTATCTATTACCCCCCCCCCCCCCCCACGAAATTTTCTTCGTGTTGATATGTGCCACCATTTCCACTCCCTTCCCTTTTATAACTGTTACTAAACTTTTTAATAGAAATTACCATTCTAATTCTTCTTCATTTTGAAAATTCCAATACTAAATCTCGTTATTATTGGAATATAAAGTTTCCTTATTAGTGCTGTGTGTTGAATGTGATTGTTCAGAAACAAAGATTATAAGTTGTATGTGGAAGGAATACTTGGGCATTTGGAGTCGGGAAAAGAGTATTTGATTGAAAATGTGAAAACTAAGAACCAACTTTTACAAGAAAATGTATTGTAACACAAAGTTGAAAAGATCATAAAAAAACATTCGGTAACTAATGTTTTGCATTGATTGTAGAACTCGTAAAATGTTCTCTAAGCAAGCAGTTTTTTTGGGGTTTTTTGCGTTTTTGTTTGTTTGTTTGTTTTTCTTTAATTTGGAAGGATGGTTTTTATGTTTGCATAAACAAACACAAATTTGAAGGAGTAATAAAAGCTGGAGAGAGATAGAAAGAGAGAGAGGGAGAGAGAAGATAGAGAGAGAGGATGGAGAGAGAGAGAAAGTACTTGTTGAAGATAAGACAGAAAATCGGGACATCGTGTGGACGACTATGAGGAGGGGTTGGCTTATTATTTTTTTTTTCGGGGGGGGGAGAGAGAGATGGAAGGAAAAAGGAGAGACGGGGGAAGAGATGGAAAGTACAGGAAATGGTGGAGGTAAAACTAAAAGATGTACCAGAGGCACAGACAAGAAGGAGATGGGAGTGTCCTCTAACAAGATGACCAGAGTGCATGACATGACGACGACACTGATTGCCCTGAGCGATGGGGCCTTGAGTTGCTTGACCAACTGACCAACTGAAGGACATGCCCTAGACAGTTATCACCCCCTGTCACCCTGTCACGTCCAGTCTGGCCTCCAGGCACTGGTAGGGGGCGAGGTGGCCCTGGGGTAGAACATCGGCTTACGGCGCAAAAGGTCCGTGGTTCGAGTCCTTTCGATTTCGCTCCCTACTGGTTGGGTCGGTGTCAGTTTAATGTGATCTTCTGAGACAGGAGTCATGGTATCCCCGCCCTGCCTCGTGTGTGGCAGCAAATAAAATTGTCAGACGTCGGTTTTGGGGTCCGTCCACATTATAGCCTATATAGTGCTGATGTTGGACGTTAAACCAATTCAACTATAACGGATAGCATAGTCACGCCCCTTAGGCTTAAGATTTTCTGAACGCTCATTGGCTCCGTAAGTTTAAGATATAGCTGTGATTGGATGCGGTGCAAATTGCTGTAACTAGCATCTTCGTTTTCGGTACTCGTGGGCCCAATATCGTAATGGCTCTAAACTCCCGAGAGCTCCTCTCACCCCCCCCCCCCCCCTCTCTCTCCTCCCCTCCGTTATCTTAATATGAATGAGTGAGGGGCGGACTCTCTACCCCCTCAACCACCGTCGTCATTATAAATATATAATTGCGGTGCATTTATCACAAACCTAAATAAACAATAACAAAAAAGTCAATCAATAGGCTGATCACGAGCCAGCCATTCACGAATCGATCTGCTGTTCTGTGTGTGTGTGTGGGTAATGTGTGTAGGTAGGTGTGCAAATATGATTGGGGCCTGAACATCTGCTGTGTGTGTGTGTGTGGGGG
>RQTK01001239.1:92695-117906 GCA_003991915.1 Elysia chlorotica
TCTATCTGTCTGTCTGTCTGTCTGTCTGTCTGTCTGTCTGTCTGTCTGTCTGTCTCTCTCTCTCTCTCTCTCTCTCTCTCTCTCTCTCTCTCTCCCTCCCTCAGGGTCCCTGCGCCCCACTTGAGCCTAAGTGTGGTTAAAACAAGACATCGGTTATCTGTCAGCCTCCATTTAAAGGCCTCAATTGGATTTAGGGCTCTGGAGATTAACGGGCCTGTCGCGAGCCAGTTAACGGATTAATTTTGCCTTTAGTAATCTTCGTAAATCTGCCTGGGCCCTGGTCATCTGGTCATCATGATAGAGGTCTTGCGATAAGAGGGGGTTGTTGCAGAATGAAGACGGTCAAAATAAAGAGCAAGTCATACGAAGCCATACACAATATTGTTAACGTATAGGATCCCCCAGGGGAACCTAGGAGACGTTAAACCCGGAGAGAGGGAAATAATTCTCTCCCTCCCTCCATAGAGAACCATACACAATACGTGTACCGTTATTAATCTACGTAAACTTTCTCAACTGCACAAACTATATAAAATATATTGCTAAACTTCGCATAATAGATATTGCTATGTTGCTAAATAGTTGGTGGAATCTGCACTGAACGACGTCCAATCATAGCTCTATCCTAGACTTGCTAAGCCAATGAGCGATCAGAAAATCCCATACATTAGGGCACGATTATGTCATTCCTTATCTTCGTGTGAATCGCAAAGTCTGTGATGATGACAATGATGGCGATAATAGTGATGATAGCGCAACGAAGGAGGAGTTGTCAGAAAGCCTGAGGCTAAGGATGGCCAAAGTGAGAAGGTATCGAAGCTTAGACCATGGCATCAATTACACAGGGGATAAACCCTGAGCAATATTGGGCTAAGATTGGACCTAAAGAGCACTACTGGTTTAGAGAGATTTTACGTGATGGGGCTTAATATGAAGATACAATGGACCTTCTTGTTTGTGTTTCAGCCATGGGTCATCTGGTAACTGACCAGGTGGAGTTTACAAGATTCATTGCAGATTATGAGAATATTTAAGACATTGATGACATAGGGGTTTTGTAGCTTGGAAATTGGATAAAAGAAAGTGGTGAACGATATTTAAAACAACATGGGATAACCAGTGTTGGGGATGGAAAGTTGTAAGACGCAAAATATAAAGAGGGTATAATGGAGAACAAATAATTATGTCATTATTGACATTTGTAGGCATTTTCGAAAAATGTGTAAGGTAAAGCATACCTTTATATTTAACGCACAAATACTGAATTTTAATCGGGATTGGATAAAGTAATTATGATAACGTCAACGAAAAGTACATTAGGCCTACATGACGTTAATTAAAAGAGCGATAATGAAACTGCTCAATGTGGAAATTTACATTTAGATTTAGATATGAAAAACGCCACTTTATATGATCGTGATGCTCATTGTGCGCTGTTGATGAAACTAATATTATTACATGTATTATGACAGTGTTCTTTGTGAAAACTGGTACATATTGTTGATACATAATTATATAAATGACTTTCAAAATATTTTTTCAGTGTGACAGACGATGATAAATAATAATATGTTTATTCCAGAATATTAATTTTAAGATGCCTGTAGACTGAGAAACTGTAAACGTAAGTTGGCTAAAGACTCTAATATATTTTGGATATCTAAAGCCGGAGGGGAACGTATTGAAAGAAAAATTGAAAACAAACATGGAGTTGTATCTGGAAAAGTACAAGGTGCTAATATGTATAGCTGATATAGAATTATCAAACCACAAACATTGAAAAAGTTATTGTTATTTTTGTTTTAAAGTTATTCTTATGACAAATGTGAAACAAAAATAAAGATTACTTAAGAAATGTTTATTATATTTTTATGATAACATCACAGACATAAATGGCAGTGTCTCCATGTATTTGTTCACCTGATGTTGTTTTCTTTTTGTTTTGTTTGTTCTTATTGACAATGTGTTATTTTGTTTTGTTTCTTTAAATCAACGCACGGAAGACAGTGTCGAAGACTAGGTCAATATTGAATGATCAAACATTATAGTATTACCACACATACTTTAAAAATTTTAACGTTACGTGTCCAACCATAGTTTTAATTAAAGACATTGTATAAAATTGAAAACAAAGAAATCCAGCCCAGGCGTTGTCTTGAATTAAACTCATTTGATACTTGTCACTGCAAGAACCAAGAAAATTGACTCGAGCCTAATTTAAACTGTGAAGCTCACCATAGTGAAGTGTAAAGTGTAAAATACTGTGAAGTAACTGTCTCGCATCATTTGAAGTAGTACCATAGCATGCCAGTATCATTTTTTTAAATTTATTAAAATTCTTGATTACTCACCTCATTCTGCTATGAAATACGATTTTAGTTCTTTTCCTAGTTTATCGTGTCCTAAGTCGAAATACGATTTTAGTTCTTTTCCTAGTTTATCGTGTCCTAAGTCGAAATACGATTTTAGTTCTTTTCCTAGTTTATCGTGTCCTAAGTCGAAATACGATTTTAGTTCTTTTCCTAGTTTATCGTGTCCTAAGTCGAAATACGATTTTAGTTCTTTTCCTAGTTTATCGTGTCCTAAGTCGAAATACGATTTTAGTTCTTTTCCTAGTTTATCGTGTCCTAAGTCGAAATACGATTTTAGTTCTTTTCCTAGTTTATCGTGTCCTAAGTCGAAATACGATTTTAGTTCTTTTCCTAGTTTATCGTGTCCTAAGTCATAAAAAGTCAAATATATGGGCGAATACCAAGAGCGAGATGCCCTGGACTTGGTCGCTCGCATAATACCGAAATCAATTAAACGAATAAGAAAAAAGAGAACCGTCAGGGCAGGGCTCGAACCAAGGACCTCATTGGTTCCCCCCATCCCTCCTTTTTTCAGCCCCGCTACGTCTGCTGTAATACATACGGTCACGTACATTCTGTTATTATATTAACGTTTTTTTTTGCCATCGTGTGTAAATGTTGCCGTATGAACGGAAAAAAAATTGCCCGTTAATGAATGATATTAAAAACATTTTGAATCATTAGTCTTTGAATCTCTATACGTATTTACAATCTTACCTTCCTGATTTGGTGATCACCATCTCCGATTCCAGCTCGTAGAACTTGTTCCACAAATCTTTGCCTTCCAGTTCAACCTTGGGCTCGTCCTTCACCCCGTCGTCATTGGGCTCAAGGGCGTGCGACGGCAGATGGCATAGACCAATAGTTTGACCTTGACCTTGGCCTTGACCTTGCAGAGCTGGAGGCAAGAAGGCTTCCAAGGTCGGGGACACTGGGGAAAGGCCCGAGGATCGGAAATTTCCGTTAGCGCCGCGGTAAACGTGGTGGGGGCTGTTGTAGTGGTGTAGCTCGGGGAACATGGCATTGGGTGTGTCAGGACTTCGGAGGAACGTTGGGTTCTGGGCGATTGTTGACAAAGATGGAGGTATTCCTCCTGGAGGTAGATAAGGATGTCCTATCATTCCATCGCTAGCTCCGCTCATCAAGGTACTCAAAGTCCGAGAGTCTAGGGGCCTTGAGAGGAGGAACGGGTGGAAGGCCATTGTGGGTGTGGTACTTGTGGTGGAAAACGCGATAGCTCCAACAGTTCTTTGTTGTTTAGAAGAGAAATGATCTCTCCAAATTTGCAACGCCTCCTAGGCTACTAAAGAGGGTTCTTTAAGACGACGAGATACAGAAGTGATCACTCACTGGTTTCTATTTTCCTATGAATTGTGTTTGCTTTGCGTTGGAAATTCAGGATGCAAGGTTTTGTGTTGTGAAAATTACTAAAAATATTAATCTGTTCAATACAGATTCCAATGTATCCTATGTCCACAGTAGTTCACATTTTACTTTATTTTCGACCTCCAAGTTTTTGACAAAAATTATTCTTTCATCGAAAATTCTGTAGTGGTGATATGAAGATGAGTACACTGTGCTGGAAGAGTGGGGTAAATGTGATGCTTAGTTCAAGAACAGTACATGTACTATCTATGCAGGGTTGAAGTCAGGTGTCCTGGTTGCCCCTCCAAATCGATGGACTTCAATAGATCACAGATGGAGAGTCCAGCTGATATGTGCGCACTGAGGAAACGGAAGAGAAAGAATTAATAACCCCACACACAAAAAATGCTCGTAATAAAGAGGTCGATTTTATTCAATGTTAGGGCGGCACCGTAACAATCGTTCACTAATTTATCGAGGACAGCGGATAAATGACAGAGGTACATCTCAACATCTAGAGACTGGTAGAACCAGGCAATAGTATGTTAGTAACAGTGATGAGTACCACCAACCAAGTTTGATTATCAAAGCTAGGCTTAGCACACACACACACACACACACTTTTCTAAAGAGGGGGGGGGGGACGAAACGGTGCAGGTGGTAGAGCGTTAGTTTCCCAATCAGAATGTCCCTTGTTCGAAACTTAACATCTGAAATGTATTTGTCCTATTTCGCCCCCTCCTAGTTAAATCAGGAAGCATGATATTCCCACACTGTCTCTGTTTGGCAGCGCCGTAAAATTGTCAGACTTTACTCTAGACACCGTCCAAAATATAGTGCTGACTTTGGAGGCTAATCAACAAACTCAAACTCCAAACACAGTTTTCCTATCTCTGATTTACAACTCGTTGTGAGAGTGTCTAACAGTCTAACATTGGAATACTTTGGATGTAAACAAGTCTCAAACCAAGAGATTAGAAAGTTGTCACTGTGACCATGATTATTAAGTTGCACTAACAGTATGGTTGGTTTTGTTCCCTTATAAACGATGTTTGAAGATCATTTGATATGAAAAGCATTTGAGGATATACTAGTGAGGTAGAGAAGGAGAGAGAGAGAGAGAGAGAGAGAGAGAGAGAGAGAGAAAGAGATAGATAGATAGAGAGAGAGAGAGAGGGAGGAGATGGGGGAGAGAAGAGTGAGAGGTCAAGAAAGTGAAAGTGGGATGAACAAGAAAGAGAGAGGGAGGCGATATTGAGAGAAAAATAAAGAGAAAGAGAGAAAGGGAGAGAAATTAAGAGAGAGAGAGAGAGAGAGAGAGAGAGAGAGAGAGAGAGAGAGAGAGAGAGAGAGAGAGAGAGAAAGAGAGAGAGAGAGAAAGAGAGAGAGAGAGAGAGAGAGAGAGAGAGAGAGAGAGAGAACCCTCGCCTATGTCTATTGACTTCACAGTAAGTCTGCCAGATGTTTGGACTTGATGGTTACAGTTCCGACTAAACATACATACTCAACGGTCTTATCTAAACAAATTAAAATGTCAAATTCTACATCTTACAAGGATATTAGATGCGATTAAGGGTTTGAATTCCAGCGTTGTTAAGTCTATTCCCGTAAGTACCAGAGGTAATTTTAGCTCAAGTACCATTAGATGGTCATTAGATGGTGAGCCTGGGATAGAACATCGGCTTCCGAAGCAAAAGGTCCAGGTTCGAGCCCTGGAGATTTCGCTCCCTACTGGTTGAGGTGGTGTCAGTATACTGTGACCGGCTGAGACAGGAGTCGTGGAATCTCCGCCCAATCTCGTGTGTGGCAGCACCTAAAATTGTCAGACGTCAGTTTTTGGGGCTCGTCACAAAATAACATTTATAGTGCTGATGTTGAACGTTAAAACCAACTCAACCCAACTCAACCATTAGATGTTCCGAAATAATTATCAAGGTCTACGTAAAAATAACATTGAGCAAAGTTTAAGCTACAGTCAAAATGGCACATTGGTGTATACAATTGTTTTGTTTACATAAAAGGTAGTGTCATATTCCAGAATCATCTAGAAAATGGCCTTATGGTTTGGATCGATTGCAGTAAAAATTGGTCTTCGGTTAAGAACCCGCCCGTCGGGAGAAGGTGCGGGTTATAAGGGATAGTGGGTTCTAATGGGGCGTAAAAAAATTAGCTTGGTAGTCGAGAAACATTTAATGATCAGTCGTCAACAATTTCTAATCCGTGACTGTTTTGCACTTTCAGAGGTTGACCGAGTTTGTTTGTTATTAGTTTTTAAAGTTTCAACCGTATGCCTTAAATTTGCCATTTCAGAACTATTTCGGTGTCTCTTTACTGTTTGTATATTATCTTAAGACAAAATTGTTCAGCTGAAGTAGGTAGTTGAGTTAGTGTAACGTCCAAAATCAGCACTGTTGTATTATAGGCTATTATTATTATTATTATTGTGGACGGGCTCGAAGACTAACATCTTACAATCTTATATGCTAACATACTCCAGACAGTGCGGGGATACTATGACTCCTGTCTCAGCTGGTCACATTAGACTGACACCGACCCAACCAGTAGAGGGTGACATCACCAGGGTTCGAACTATGCACCTCTTGCGTCGGGAACGGTGTTTTACCCCAGGGTTACGGCTTCCCCGTCTGTTAAGCTGCAAGCGCCTTATGAAGGTTGAGTTCCGTTGGTCTGGTTTGATTTTTTATTATGGTTTTGGTTTACTATCTCAGCTATATACATTATAATGCGATAAGTAAAGATAAAAATTAACTAATATAAAATCGTTTTGTTTTTGTTTGTTGTTGTTGTTGCTTTTGCTTGGAGTCATGCGTCAGTACTATATAGGCTGTATTGTGGGAGTGAGTGAGTGAGTTTGTTTTACGGCACGCCAGCACGGTGGGAAGGTCCCAAGACAAATATCTGACAATTTGCACATGCTCCCACACAGAGACAGTGCGAGAATACCATGACTCCTGTCTGAACTGATCACATTATACTGGCACCGACCCAACTAGTTGGAGACGAGATTGGACAAAAATACATTTTCTTTGATTGTGGATTTCGAAACGGTGGCCTTCCGATTTGGATACCAACGTTTTACCATTTGCGTCAGTCAAAGAGGTTAGAAAGGGACAGCCACCCACAGTCACCTTATTCCCTCAGTCGCTCGCATCATTATTTGGTCCCTAGGTCTAGCTCCGTCTGTTAAAGCCTCTATAGTTGTTGGCCTGCTTCTCTGTATCGTCAGTCAAAGAGAAAGAATAAACTTAGCCCAAATAAAACTTTTTGAAAACCGATAGACCGATAGACTTTGAAGAGAGAGAGAGAGAGAGAGAGAGAGAGAGAGAGGGAGAGAAATAGATAGGATAAATAATTATGTACTGGGCAGACAGTTTGGTATTAAGATGGCTACAAAGTAGATATAGACAGTAATAAGCAGAAAGATATAGATAGGGGTAAAAATAATAAAATTACTGTGACTTAGCAGTCAAAATAATTATTTTTCAAAAGTATCGTATCCAAAATTTTGAAAAAAGCCTAGTTTCATCGTAGATAATTAAAACAATGCTGTATATCTATACAAACGATTATACACGTTTCCTAAATTTTGATAATACCTGTAATAATAGACGGAAGACGAAACAAACTGACGTTAGAAAAAAAAACAACAACAGATAACGTAGTCCAAATATAAAACAAAAACAGAAAACGCTCAACAAGGTGTAAAGAATGAACTATTCCGACAATGCACATTCGGAATTATTTTTAACCTACCCATACTAATCAATGAATTTCAACTATTCTTGGACTATAACTGTTTTATGTATCTATTAATATTATTTTATTTTCAACAATGTAAAGCGAATGGAGCACACTTATAAAGTAATCACATCATCATCATCATCATCATCATCATCATCATCATCATCATCATCATCATCATCATCATCATCATCATCATCATCATCATCATCATCATCATCATCATCATCATCATCATCACCATCATCATCATCATCACCATCATCATCATCATCATCATCATCATTATCATCAACAACCATCTAACTGCATAGGTACACAGATTAAAGTACACTCACCTTTTAAGTCACGGACCAAACCAATCGTCAATGTTGGTACATGTACATGTACTATTATACCATCATCCTTTATACAGGTAGTTTTTATGTGGTTGCTGTTCATATAATATTGTATATGAAATCATAGGTTTTGTTGTTGATGCTGCTGCAGTATATGCTTATTTAGAACGTGCGCTGGCACCACTGTTGTTGTTGTTGCTGCTGCAATGTCTTTTCTTATTCACCTGTCACCGTGACACTTCTGTTGTTTTGTTGCTGTTGTTGTTGTCGTTGTTGCTGATGTTGTTGCTGATGTTGTTGCTGTTGCTGGCGTTGTTGTCGTTGCTGTTGTTGCTATTGTAGTGTCTCTTCTTATTCACTAGTCATGCTGACGCATCTGTTGTCGTCGTCGTCGTCGTCGTTGTTGTTGTTGTTGTTGTTGTTGTCGTTAGTGGTGCTTTATTCTCTTGATCCTTTTTGCGCTCTGTACTAACTTTTTCTAATTTTCTTATGTAAAGACTGTAACGCCCTTTCCCTAGATTCGAACTCTTGGCCTTTTGTTCGCAGTCCAGAACACAAGCGGATTAAGCTGTCAATACATCGCTGTAAGCTATTTATAGTATATTTTCTTTATTAATTTTTGTTTCACGCACTGAAATAGGTTTACCGAGCCTTCCTTTACAGAGACAATATCACCAACTAACTGGGATTTGAAATACCTTGTCAGTTAAGAGCACTAACACACAACTATCGAAGTTCCTTCTCTGTTATTCTTGTTGATGGCGTTATTGTTATTATATATTATAGATTCGGTTTTCCTACAAAATAATGTTTCTTGGTCAATATTAAAAAATCCGACACTGTCACCACTTTGGATTTGAACCTCTGGCCTCTTGCTCGACACTCCAGAACTAACACACTGCGCTATCCAAGTTCCTTCTCTGTTATTGTTGTTAGTGACACTGTTATTATTGTAACTTATAACTTTGATTTCATTTTTAATATTTATATAATTGTCCTATAAATGTAGTTTCTAGCACAATAATGCAATGACACTATATATCACAAAACGGGATTTGAACCTCGAGCGTCTTCCTCGACACTCCAAAGCACTAACGGACTGAATCATCCAATCATCCAACTATCCAACTATCGAAGTATCTTTCTCTGTTATTGTTATTACCAGCGCTGGTTGGTTGCTCTTTTAGTTACAGGTCCCTCTCTCTCCCTCTCTCAACCTCTCTCTCTGCCTGTGATTGGGTGACCAGAATGTGTGATTGCTAGCGGTGATTGTACGTCAGTGGTACGGGAGGGATGCGCCAGGGAATATATAATGCGAGAAGCGAAGCGTTTAGCGGGCCCAGGTCTCTGTCTCGATAGTGCACTGTCTGCCTGACTGTCTGACTGTCTCTGTCTGTGTTTTAAGTCTTTGTGGCGGACTGGTGTTGGTCTGATTGTCTCTTTTGCCTATAAGTTTATGGCTGATTTAGTATTGGTTATTTGGTAAAACACCGTATAGGATCCCCCAAGGGGAACCTGGGAGACGTTAAACCCGGAGAGAGGGAGAGAGAGAGAGAGAGGAGAGAGAGAGAGAGAGAGAGAGAGGGAGAGAGAAGATAGAGAGAGAGGATGGAGAGAGAGAGAAAGTACTTGTTGAAGATAAGACAGAAAATCGGGACATCGTGTGGACGACTATGAGGAGGGGTTGGCTTATTATTTTTTTTTTCGGGGGGGGGGGGAACTGAAGGAAGTACCAGAGGCACAGACAAGAAGGAGATGGGAGTGTCCTCTAACAAGATGACCAGAGTGCATGACATGACGACGACACTGATTGCCCTGAGCGATGGGGCCTTGAGTTGCTTGACCAACTGACCAACTGAAGGACATGCCCTAGACAGTTAACAGAGAGACAAGACTTGTTCGTGTATAAAAACAAAACAAAAACAAAATTCATTAATGGTGGTCATTTTGCTTCTTTGCTTATTGTTGTTGTTGTTGTTGTTGTTGTTGTTGTTGTTGTTGTTGTTGTTGTTGTTGTTGTTATTATTATTGTTGTTGTTGTTCACGTTTTTAGTTTTTGATAATTGAGAATATGAGTTAAGATAACGAAAAGTTTATTTCAAGTTAACGATTGAAAAACAATCTAGCACAGGATACATTATTTTGTATAAAATGATCAAAAGAAAAAAAAAAAAAGAAAAAGAAGAGAAACAGACAGCCAATTTTTCTGTGTTAGTGTGTGTGTGTGTTGGTAGAAGGAAGAGTGAAGTGGGTGAGTCTTTATATTATAATTATATGAAAGCAACATCTAAACGACAGTTAAAAACAACAACATCAACAACAACAACAACAACAACAACAACTTCTTTTTTTTTTTTTTTTGAAAGTGTTGATGCATGACATCTTGGTTTGTGGTGCGCCTTCTGGCCAGATGTCTCAGTCTTCAGCACCTCATATTGCTACAGCCGAGATTGCTCCTGCTGGTATGGGATGGCCCAAGTGCATTGGTTACATGCTCTGGTGCATGCTTAAGCCCACTCGCCACGACAAGGCTGCACTTTTGGTGGGAACAACAACAACAACAACAACAACAACAACAACAACAACAACACATCAACTATCAATGGTGGTTAATGTATTTTGGAAGTGAGAATGATGCAGACACAACAGTGTGCAAAGATACATAGAGAGGGATAGATACGTTAGTCAATAATGTAAATGATGATGATGATGATGATGATGATGATGATGATGATGATGATGATGATGATGATGATGATGATGATGATGATGATATTACCAGTATAGATGATTTTTATTATTACATCATATAGCAAATATGATAATAACATATGATTGTGTGTGAACATTATCATGACAAAGAGCAAAAATATCGTGACTGACTTGTCAAAGTCACGTGTTAAAACAGACACTGAAGAATCCCTCACACCCAAGTCCCTCCTTCTCCTCCCTTCCTCCCCTCCTCCCCTCCCCCTCTTCAACAAATCTAAACTTCTCACAGCTAGAGTGATCTTCGAACGCCTCTAGTGGGCGGGGCCTCCTAACACACCGGTAGACGCGCTAGTGACAGAAACGCCACCTCTCCGCCACACAGTAAGGGGGCGAGGTGGCGAGGCGGTGTGCAGTGAATAAGCCTATTGGCTCATTGGCTGACCCTAGACGAGATAGCTCCGCCTACTTTTCGATCCTGAGGACATGCATTTTTTACAATGGGTTCGAGAGTAAGCTTTGTGTTACATTATGGTGATTTTAACTAAAGATAATGTCTATAAAAATTTGAATAAGATCCTAGATTTCTATTAATAGCAACTTGTGAATAAGAGTTCGTTTTATAGTTTCCTGACTGTTGGACTTAAAGTTGTTAGGTTTAGTCATGGTTTTGATCGATATCTATCTGAGGTTACTTTGTAGCTCTAGCAACAATACCCTTAACTTCACATGACTGCGACGAATTCATCTTCCAGCATCTACGAAATACATCTACTAAGAAGATGTAAGTTGATGGGGAAAAGGCTGAAAAAGAGTTGTAACAACTAAAAGAAGAATGGTAGTAGGCCCCTACAGGTAATAAAATTCAATGGAATCTTCGATTATACGGCTCTATAACCACACGAACAAGAGTAAAAACCCTATAGTTTTAAATTTGTTTTGATTTACAATTACACACTGTACATCTCTTTCATATCATTTCGAACTCAGAATCAGAAGCAATACGATTCGTACTAGTAACTGTTACTAAAAGAAGTGATACAAGTGAAAACTGTTGCAACCACTATGCTACAACTACTACAGGTTCTACTTTAGAACAATTACTACTACTACTACTACTACTACTACTACTACTACTACTACTACTACTACTACTACTACTACTACTACTACTACTACTACTACTACTACTACTACTACTACTACTACTACTACTACTACTACTACTACTACTACTACTACTACTGCTGCTGCTGCTGCTACTCTACTACTACTGCTACTACTACTACTACTACTACTACTACTACTACTACTACTACTACTACTACTACTACTACTACTACTACTACTACTACCACTACCACTACCACTACCACTACTATCGCCAGGACTCGAACCACGGACCGCCTGCGTCGAAAGCCAACAATCTACCCCCAAGGCTACCCCCTCCCCCCTATTTCTGATTTGATGAGGCGCAACCAACCAGTTCACCTTCAGTTAGATTGAAGCTTGAGAGACATGTATACAATGTAAAGATAGAAAGATAGAAAAGATATAGAAAGAAGGACAGGTGCATTGTTGTTCTTTAGATAGACAAGCTACGTACCCACTGAAATCCTTTGAAAGAAATCCAACTAGAGCAAAACGGAAAGAGATAGCAAGTTTGTGTATAGAACGGAAAAAACTTCCCGTTTTACGTTTAAATTATTGTATTCCCGACTATCTTCAGTTGCAGTTCGAACAGTCATCGGGTATTACATGTATTTGTTTGTTTTGTTTGCTTAACTTAAACTTCAGCACTATACGAACTTTATTGTGGAGGGGCCCCAAGACTTATGTCTGACAACTGTATGTGATGCCACACACATGACAGTACGTGGATACCTGAAATCCAGTTCCGACCGGTCACATTATAATACATGTACCACGGGGACGAAATCGGACAATACAGTTTTGACCGATCGTAAGGTTCCGAACCGGGACCCCGTTGTTGGTAAAATGTGAGCTGATCTAGGTAATTTAGTTGATAACTTATTTAAATTTTGGGAGATCAACCATGCACATTAAAAATCAGAATTGACTATAGAATGATACAAATCATTCAAAAATCAGATTTGACTATAAAATGATACAAAATTTGACTATAAAATGATACAAATCGTTTAAAAATTAGACATGACTATAAAATGATACGAATCAAGGAGCGACTATACCAACTCATACATCCATCTCGAACAGACACAGACAGTATGCAGAGATTCATTTTTATTGGTTTTGGTTCTTCTAGATACACCGACTGTCGCATGACGGATAACACGAACAGCTTCCGAAATTGTAGCTGCAAGTAAACAAATTCCTCTCCATGTCATCCGTATCTAGTTCAACCACAGTCGCCACTATCTCTCACTCTGTTGTTTAAGCGTGTACATTGCACTCAGGTAAACCCAGTTCAAATCCCAACCAGACCTACCCCAGACCACCATCATTATTTTACTGTATCCGGTCTATCAGTCGGTGTTTTCCCTGTAGGTCTAACTCACCATGCACCGAAATCTAAACAGACCAGCACTTTCATGCATTGATGTGCGATTTTGTTACTATCTCACTCTCTTCAAACGTGTGGGTTACCGATAAATAGGAACTCTACTAAAAGCTTTGCGATTCATTAATGATGATAACAGATGACGTAATCACGCTCACCATGCATATTTGGTTTTCTGGTCGCTTCTGGCTCTGGGGTAGAACATCGGTTTTCGACGCAAAAGGTTTGGGTTCGAGCCATGGCGATTTCGCTCCCTACTGGTGGCGTCGGTGTCAGTATAATGTGACTAGATTAGACAGGAGCCATGATATCCCCGCACTGTCTAGTGTGTGGCAGCACATAAAATTGTCATACGTCACAACAACAACAGCAACAACAACATCGCTTACTCATTCTGTAAGTCTCGAATAGAGCTATTATTGGACGCCAACGCACATTCTCTTCCTACCGTCTTCCTTTTGGCTAATGGTTCCATAATCACAATACCTCTACTATTTGAGCAGTAGCACTGCATGCAGAGAAGTTCTCAACATCAAAGGCCACACATGTTTCCTGTAATCAAAACCAGGTAGCTCTACAGGTGTAAAGATGCTATACAAACTCTTTTAATTGACAAGTTTCCTGTAATCAAAACCAGGTAGTTCTACAGGTGTAAAGATGCTATACAAACTCTTTTCATTGACAAGTTTCCTGTTATCAAATTCAGGTAAAACTACAGGTGTAAAGATGCTCATGAGGTAGATAGTTGGTCTCCAGAACGGGAGGTGCGCGATGCGAATCACACGGTCGGCAGATTTATTTGTCCGATTTTCGTCTGGGTCGGTGTCAGTTCAATATGACTAATTGACACATAAATCATTTTACCCTCACCCTGTCTCGTGTGTGGCAGCACTTACATTTGTCAGCCGTCAGTCTTGGGGCTCGTCCACAATATAGTCTATATAGTGCTGACGTTGGAATTTATACCAACTCAAGTCAACTTATACCATCATGACCCTTAGCCCAACTTGGATGGTCCTTTTGTTCGCTTATCCACACGTTTTTACAAAAAGCGCCCAAAGATGAATGAAAGATTTCGGATTTGATGGTCAATGTTGTTGAGTTGTTGAGTTGGTTTAAAGTCCAGCATCAGTACTATATGTGCTATATTGTGGACGGGCTCCAAGACTGGCGTCTGACAATCATGCGTGCTGTCACACTCGAAACAGGGCGGTCACATTAAACTGACACCGACCCAACCAGTAGGGAACGAAATCGTCAGGGCTCGAACCCCGACCTTTTGCGTCAGAAACAGATGTTCTACCCCAAGACCACCGCGCCCCCCTTGATGGTCAAAGTTGATACAGTGTAGTTGTATTGAAGTCGATGGCCCAGGGTCTTGTTGACACACAAAAAGCTCCGTGCACAAAAAAAACCCACAGTTGACACCTTCTCCAAGCCCCTGGGAGTGTGTCAGACGGAGATGCTACAAGACAAACCAAGCCGTCTTGACACCCACAACAAGCTTGGGGTCACGTGGGGTCAGCTTCTACACCTTCCAACTCCAGGCCGAGACTCACTAAGTTTTTTCTTGTTCCTTTTTAGGGGAGAGAACTCAGAGTTTTTCTTTTTTCTAGTAGCCATCCCTTAGGTTTCCAATGAGGAAACACAGTGTACTATTATGGGATGGTCCCATCACTAACTTATACAGTGTGACAATGGTTTCGGTGGAAAATACATTGGGTTGAGTTGAGTTGAGTTGGTTTAACGTCCAACGTCAGCACTGTATAGTTCTTTTTTTTTTTTTTTTTTTTTTTTTTACAAAATTGTATGTACAACTATTTTTAAATTACATATAATTTCAAATATGAATGTAAATATTTTAACACTCATATATTCATACTGACCACGTCAAATGTTTAAACCTACCTGCAGGAAAAAAGAATAACAAGAAATCCTGTGGAAGAAAGCAAGCACCAACAAAAGCTTTTTTTTTCTAATCAGTGCTGTAGTACTGGTCGAATGAGTTTTAATGGGGCATTAATCGCGGTGACAGTGACACATGTAGGTCCGACACGGGGAAACATGGCGGACAGGGCCAGAACATGCTCTCTTAATGAGACAGGCGTCCCAGTGTCCGAGCGTCCGAGCGTCTGAGTGTCCGAGTGTCTACCCCTCTCTTCTTTTCCCTCTCTCTGTTTTTCTCAGTCTTTCACTGCATCTGTGTATCTCTTTCCCTCTCTTTCTCTCTCTCTCTCTCTCTCTCTTTCTCTCTCTATCTTTCTCTCTCCCCTTCTCTATCTCTATCTCTCTCTCTCTCTCTCTCTCTCTCTCTCTCTCTCTCGCTTCTGGCCAACTCTCTGGCCATTCCGTAAACTAAGGTTGACTAATCAAGTAAAAATCCTCCTTACAAAAAGAACTCTTCTGTCTGCATGTTTGAATGCATGTATGTCTCTGTGTCAGTCTCTGTCTGTGCCTCTCTGTCTGCCTGACTGTCTGTCTTTATTTCTGCCTGTCTGTCTGTCTGTCTTTCACTCCATTTATTCTAAAAACCTTCATTGGTTTTTATATTTTACGAACCTCTCATCATTGTTTGAAAACTAAAACAAAATCAAATTATATAAAACAAAATATGGTTATATCTTAATTTCATGATACACCACAATTTTATTTTGCTGCAATTAATGATAAAAATAAAACCAGGACATGAAATTGAAACTCAAACCACCCCCGTCCTTGGTGTAACCTAGCCGATACATGTATTTGATAACCTCGAGCCTAGCCTAATAGCTGTTGTTCTACGTTTAAAAAAACACCAACAAACAACCAACCAACCAACCAATCAACCAACCAACTAACCAACCAACTAACCAACCAACTAACCAACCAACCGATCAATCAACTAACCAACTACCCAATCAACCAACTAACCAATCAACCAACTGATCAACTAACCAACCAATCAACCAACCAACCAACTAAACAAACAACCAACCAACTAAACAAACAACCAACCAACTAAACAAACAACCAACCAACTAAACAAACAACCAACCAACTAAACAAACAACCAACCAACTAAACAAACAACCAACCAACTAAACAAACAACCAACCAACCAATCAACCAACCAACCAACTAAACAAACAACCAACCAACTAAACAAACAACCAACCAATCAACCAATCAACCACCTAATGAACCAGCTGACCGGCCAACCAACCAACCAATCAATCAACTTACTAACCAACCAATCAACCAACCACCAAACTAGCCAACCAACTAACCAACCGACCAACCAACTAGCCACCCAACCAACCAACCAACCAACCAACTATGACACTTTACCGAGGTGTCATGGGCCGATGACAGCTCCTTCTTCTAAACCAGCAGGTCGTGTAGTCTTGGCATGTCAGGCCATGTCATGACAACCCAGACCTGTCGCCGAGTGTCTTGTGTCTTGTACAACAAGCTAGGTCTAGGTCTAGGTCTAGTCCATTGGACTAATTGGTAATTAGTGTACAATAAGGTCATGGCGTGGGGGCAAAACGGAGCGCAAGGGGTGGAAGAAAGGGGGGAGGGGGTGAATTTGACATTATATTAACGTTTTTTTTTTAAGTGGAAAATTTTAAAAAGTTAGGATCATGCTATGTTTAATATTATTTTGTGTGGAGTTTTGCTTTGTTTTTATTTGTTTGTTCTGTATTTTTTTTTTTGCTTCTTTTTTTTTTTTTTGGGGGGGGGGGGGGGAGAGAGAGAAGGGTTATAGAAGAATATAAGGCTCTAGGTCAGGCGCGACGTTCAGGGTTCTGTCACACAACCAGAACTCAAATTCTCAATACGAGCTTTGTTGGTACATGGTGTCAGGATATTATTGTATTATGATTGTGTCCAAGTGAGGAAAATGTCTTGATTTCTATGTCTATGTGTGGCAGAACAAAAATAATTATTATGAAACTATTAGTTTTGGGACCCTACGCTGTATTTTGATCTGATTGGGAACCTAAAAAAGGTTAAGATATAAAATAGCTTCCTTTGGTTTAATCGAGCATAAAAAAGGTACAGTTCTTTACACACACTTGGGGCAACCACGGGACAAAAAATGATTTTAGAGATTCCCGAAGATTTGATTTAGAGAAAAGAAATAACAGATAATTAGAACGTTAAAATATACAACTACATAGCATTAAGTGTCAAAAACCATGAAAAGTAACCTCTTTTATCATACAACATGTGTCACATACATGCAAAATTGATTTCATATTTACATTTATGCAGAGTAGGGATATTTTTTCTACACGCAATGTAAACAAAATAAAACAAGGCTGAGATTTTTAAGGTAGATGCTAATTATTACTCAAAATTACATTGAATTCAGTCAAGATGTAAATAAGTAGAGTAACAAATAGGTGTTGTTCGTAACAACAAAATACTAATTTTCCAATTATAAAGGTTGCCGCTTCCTAGGAAATACAAGTCATGCTTTTAGACTGAACCGTTAATTTTGAATATTTATTTTTTAATAACACTCTTGGATCATCAGCCCTTGGAAGAATCACAAGTGGATAACGAAGAATTGTAAAACTCAATAAAGCTTTATATTAGTTTAAACAGTACGGATCAGCTTGGAGAATTGCATTATGACTGTGTCCAACAGAGACAAATTACCTGGTTTCTATGTCTCTCTGTGGCAAAGCACAAATAATTAGTATGAAACTTTGGAAGTGTTGGAACCCCCGTGCTGTATACTAGTCTGATTGGGAATCTAAAAAGAAGTTAAACTATAAAACAGCTTCCTCTGGTTGGATCAATTGTAATAAAAAACAACACAACCCTAATTCCTATACACACAGTTAGAGCAACCGAGTAAAACATAATTTTTTTAGAGATTTCCAAAGATGTGATTTAGAGAAAAGCAATAACGGATAATTAGAAAGTTGCCTAAAAGTCATAAAAAGCAACCTTTTTGATCAAGCAACATGTGTCGCCTACATGCAAAATAGATTTTCATATTTACGTTTATGAAGAGTTAGGATTATTGATCTACATGCAATGTTAAAAAAATAAATAAAACAAGGCTGGGATTTTAAAGGTAGCTGTTAATTACTACTCGAAGTTACATTGATTGCAGTCAAAATGTAAATGAGTAGAGTAAAAAAATAGGTGTTGTTCGTAAAAACAATCTATATAATTATTTTCTAAAGGTTGCCGTTGTAGATGTCCAGGAAGTACAAGCCATTCTATAGACCGAACCGTTATTTTGAATATTTTTTTTGTAATAACACTCTTGGACCATTAATCCAAGGAATTATCACAAGTGGATAAAGAAAAATTGAATAGCTCAATAAAGGTTTATATTAATTTAAAAAGCACGGATCAGCTTGGAGTTCTAGCATCTAAAAGATTGAAAATCACTTCTTCCCCAAGAAATTTAATTTATAAACACCCGAATCAATGTTATGATGTTTTGCATTGAAGACACTGCAAATCATAAGCCAAGAAAACGCACAACAATCAATATTCATTAGGTTGATTCTCTTTTTTATTATCTGTGCAGCATTAGCTATTAAAAGTATTAAAAGATCAACACTCAATGGAGATCCCCGCACCTGACTTCTAAATCACGTCCCGGTTCTGCTTTAAGATCCCTCTTGAAATCTCCTTCGACGGCGACAAGTACAATTTGTATCCCTTGCGACTTGGCCCATCTCTGGTTAATTTAAAACAGGCCTAGCCTAATTTCTCGTTTTGTTGATAATTCCAATCCGCATCTCCGCCTTCTTTACAAGGGCTGCTTTAAACATAAGATTACAGATCTTGCGATGTCTGGGCCCAAATAAAATGAAGACGATAGGTAAAGGAATATGCATCGGCGTTCAGTCACAGCTCTATTAAAAAAACAACGGAGCCAATGAGCATTCATGAACCCAATGCCTCAGGGGCTTAATTACGTCATTCGTTACCATCATGTGGACTGCAAGGTCTCTGTTTTTGTCCAAGTGGTTCCAGATACAATACCCAGTAGAGCATCCTCTCTTAGCCAGGTTGATCCACTCGGCAGTCGGCAGTGCTAAGACATGTATCCCCTCAGGTGAATTCCGATTCCACAGTCTTTGTATCCCATCCCCTAAGTCGGTCACCTGTTCCAGCATTTCCGCCATGATAAAATGATGGAGATGCTCCAGTCTTTGTAGCCCATCCCCTAAGTCGGTCACCTGTTCCAGCCTTTCCGCCATGATAAAATGATGGAGATGCTACAGTCTTTTACTCGGGACCCGCGGGCATGTTCGCGTGATAATTATTTTACTTCCCCCAACACAATGGCCCCCATTCAATCCTACCTGCTTGTTCCAGATCCCCCGCCCATATTCCATTCACTCATCTTCTCGGATATGCAGTTATGGGGCTTTCACAAATCAGATAGAATTGTTCAAGTATCTATAGGATTTTCCCGATTTTGATTTACGACCGGTCGGCGAGAATCTAGCATTCATGGATACAGCCCGCCCAACAAAACCATCAAAACCGGCGGCAAAATGGGACTTTCTAAGCCGCGCAGACGCGGGCATACGCGGGCATACGCGGGCAGACGTAGGCAGACGTGGGCACAATGGCGGCCGACGGGAGCGCCCTCTGGGAGTCAATGGAACAATATCATTAACCCTTAAAAGGCTTGAGCTAATCTAAACACTTATCCCCCTTGCGAGATGTCTCCAGAATCACGTACTTGTGGAGATTAGCTCCCTTCGTTTCGCTCTCAGATACATTAGTAAATCTTCCCATCCTCAATATTGATCGGTTGGCTGTTTCTCTAAATTTTGATATAATATTATATGGTGATGCTTATTAGCTTATACATAAAGTACAGTATTTATTTTTGGTTCGGAAAGAGTATAATGTTCTAGTATTTTTAGCGATGCACAAAAAGTGGCTACAATGCTGTGTGTTTAATCGATATAATTAGATCGTTTAAAGCGTTTATGGTATTTAATGTATTATGGATTATTAAATTGAACACTAAGTAATACAGAGGCGTCTCCAGGTATAAGAAACACATTGTCGCTTGCACACAAAAAAGGACACAACATATAAAAAAAATCGAAATTTCTCTAGTGAGACAGGGATATCTTTTTTTTTCTTTCTTTTCGTTAATTTAGTTTTTTTTTATTTCCCTGTGGAATCGAGCCCTCTTGTATGCAGTGATTGGCTTTTTAACCAGAGATGAATATTTGATGGAGTTAATGGGTCTGGCATTAGAGACTTTGTGATAACGTGATCCGTACCGAAAACGAAACCGATAGAAAGGAAAATTTGCACTGGCGCCAGTTAAGACCTTGCGATTACGACACCTATAGTGGAACGAGGACGATAAGTAATATAATTCACCCGGCGCCCAAACATAGCTCTAACCCAGACTTATGGAGCCAATCATCAATCAGAAAACCCCATGCATAAGCATATTATCATGTTCTCATTATGTCATACGTTTTCGACGTGGGCATCGCAAAGTTTGTAGTAGATGTTTAGAACACACACCAGTACCAGGCACGTGAGCCGCCACTGGACGCGCCAGGCGAATCGCTTCCTCCATACAGACGTGCTGGTTGGTTGCCGCCTGCTCCTCAGGTGATATGGGAGATGATGCTAAAAAATGTACTTCATTTGGTGCTAGTGCTGGTGTGGAGAGGCTTTCTGAGTGTCGATCTCTAGGTCTCTTTGACTAAAGCAGCATCTGTTTTTTGTTGTTGTAGTTGCGTGTTTTTTTATTTTTTACAAATAAAACCCAATGGTCTGAATAAAGCTATTTAGAACTATTTAAGATAAAATAAGATAAGGTAATCTTTTATTATCCCATGGAGAAATTTTTCTTGGTCGTACATACATAAATACACCAGTTGTACATGTGTGACATAAAAAATAGTGATGATAATAATAATAATAATGATTATAAAATAAAATGAGCGTTTTACGTTCACATGTAAAATTATTGAAATTGTACACTGCCAAACATACATAATTCTGTAAATAGAAACGGCATGATGGTGGGAGATGTACGACGTACCTCATCTGGTGCTGGTGAAGAAAGAGACTTTCTGTGTGTCGATCTTTAAGTCTCTATGACTAAAGCAGCATCTTTTTTTCTTTTCTTCTTTTTTATTTTTTACAGATAAAACTCAGTGGTCTGAATAAAGCTATTTAGAACTATTTGATGGAGTTAATGGGTCTGGCATTAGAGTTCTTGCAATAGCCGGACCCATAAAGAAAACGAAGACGATAGGAAGGAAAATCTGCACTGACGTCCAATCATTCATAGCGCTACCTTAAACTCACCAGGACGGCGCGGTGGTCCTGGGGTAGAACATCGGCTTCCGACGTAAAATATCTGGGTTCGAGCCCTGGTGATTTCGCTCCCTACTAGTTGGGTCGCTGTTAGTTTAATGTGATAGATTGAGACAAGAGTCGTGGCATCCCTGCCCTGTCTCGTGTGTGGCAGCACATAAAATTGTCAGAGGTCAGTCTTGGGGCCCGTCTACAATATAGCCTATGTAGTGCTTATGTTGGACGTTAAACTATCTCAACTATAATAACGGACTCAAAGCTATGATTGGACACTAATGCATACTTATTCCTTTACATAAACGTCTTCGTTTTCAACATTGCCTTCATTATCATAAGATCTCTTTTGGTTGTGTAAATCGAGATCGAGAATAGAGCTAGAGATATGATTGGACGTCGGCGCAGATTTCCTTATATATCGTCTTCGTTTTCGCTATGCCCCGTTTTCGCAAGGTCTACACTGCTGTGCAGTGTGCAGTGCCCATAGCACTTCGGGACGATGAGCGCCCGGCGCCAGTTAAGACCTTGCGATTACGACACCTATAGTGGAACGAGGACGATAAGTAATATAATTCACCCGGCGCCCAAACATAGCTCTAACCCAGACTTATGGAGCCAATCATCAATCAGAAAACCCCATGCATAAGCATATTATCATGTTCTCATTATGTCATACGTTTTCGACGTGGGCATCGCAAAGTTTGTAGTAGATGTTTAGAACACACACCAGTACCAGGCACGTGAGCCGCCACTGGACGCGCCAGGCGAATCGCTTCCTCCATACAGACGTGCTGGTTGGTTGCCGCCTGCTCCTCAGGTGATATGGGAGATGATGCTAAAAAATGTACTTCATTTGGTGCTAGTGCTGGTGTGGAGAGGCTTTCTGAGTGTCGATCTCTAGGTCTCTTTGACTAAAGCAGCATCTGTTTGTTTGTTTTTTATTGTTCTTTTTTTTATTATTTACAAATAAAACCCAATGGTCTGAATAAAGCTATTTAGAACTATTTAAGATAAAATAAGATAAGGTAATCTTTTATTATCCCATGGAGAAATTTTTCTTGGTCGTACATACATAAATACACCAGTTGTACATGTGTGACATAAAAATAGTGATGATAATAATAATAATAATGACCATACGAGCGTTTTACGTTCACATGTAAAATTATTGATATTGTACACTACCAAACATACATAATTTTGTAATAGAAACGGCATGATGGTGGGAGATGCCCAACGTTCTTCATCTGGTTCTGGTGAAGAAAGACTTTCTGAGTGTTGATCTCTAGGTCTCTATGATGGAAGCAGCATCTACGTTTTTTCTTTTCTCTCTTTTTATAAGTTACAGATTAAACTCATTGGTCTGAATAAAGCTATTTAGATCTGTTTCTGTAAAATTGAAACGGCATGATGGTGAGGAGATAGACTTTCTGAGTGTTGATCTTTAGGTCTCTTTAACTGAAGCAGCTTCTTTTTTGTTTTTCTTTATGTGTATTAATTTTGATAAAACTCAGTGGTCTGAATAAAGCTATTTAGAACTATTTGTGTAAATAGAAACGGCATGATGGTGGGAGATGCCCAACGTACTTCATCTGGTGATGGTGAAGTAGAGACTTTCTGAGTGTTGATCTCTAGATTTCTTTTACTAAAGCAGCATCTGTTTTTCTTTTCTTCTTTTTTATTTTTTACAGATAAAACTCAGTGGTCTCAATAAGGCTATTCAGAACTATTTCTGTAAATAGAAACGGCGTGATGGTGGGGGATGCCCAACGTACTTCATCTGGTGATGGTGAGGAGAGAGACTCTGTGTGTTGATCTCTAGGTCTCTCTGACTGAAGCAGCATCTGTCTTTTTTATTTATAGATAAAACTCAGTGGTCTGAATAAAGCTATTTAGAACTATTTCTATTAAAATTGAAAACATCATGCTGGTGAATCGGTACCTTTTCTTATGTACAGATAGTACGCAATGGTTTAAGTAAAGCTAATTTGAATTGCATATGTAGCTTTAGATAGAAAACAGCATGCTGGTGGTGGTTGGGCAGTCTTTCTGAACCAGTACCTTTTCTTTTCTTTTGCAGAGAAGCTTTTTTGAAATGTAGCTTTAAATAGCAACGGCGTGTTGGTGATTGTTGGACAGTCTTCTTTTCTGTTTGCCTCACCCATTTCATATTGAGAAATAATGGGATTTAGGAACCCCCCCCCCTCTCTCTCTCTCTCTCTCTCTCTCTCTCTCTCTCTCTCTCTCTCTCTCTCTCTCTCTCTCTCTCTCTCTCTCTCTCTTTCTCGAATTTTTTCTCTTTCTCACTTTCTCAGACTTTTCTTCATTCTATGTCTGTTGTATGTGTGCCTCTGTATTTTCTGCCCCCCCCCCCCCCCCCCCCAGCCCGCCTTCCTCTCTCTCTATGTGTATGTCTATCTCTTTCTCACGTTCTCTGATCTCTATTTTACACAATGTTTGCTTGTCTGTCTGTCTGTTTGTTTGTCTGTCCACCCACCCACATGTCAATATGCCTGTCTGTCTGTCTCCCCGCACTCTGTCTCCCTCTCACACTCTCTCCCTCTCTCTCTCACTCTCTCTCTCTTTCTCTCTCCCTCTCTCTCTGTCTCTTTTCCCCACAACACTAATTCTCTAAAAGCCTGACTGTGAAGGTAATGAAATGAAGATTGAGAGAGCTTGGAAAGCAGTTCGCTACCAGCATGCCCCCATCAAAGAACGCCCCACAATAAAAACTTCTCCTCTTAGCTGTTCTAATGGTGAGTCCCTCCTTGATCATCACACTAATTACCTCCCCTTGACTGCTCTCCTGCTTAGAGAGACCAATGCTAGAGTTAGTTCTTCTCACATTAAAGTGTTTGGGAACCTTCCAATAAGTGAGTCTTGGTTCCCATCACTCTCAGAGCCGTTGCAAAATTTTCAAGCAACATTAGATTATTTGCGTGTATGCTTTTTCTTACACTTTATTGGTCAAAGTTGCAGATTTTGACAGTACATTAATTTTTGTTGTGATGTCAGCTGTTCCATTGCTTTCCAACTCTTTTTCGACTGCAGTATTATGTAACAGACTAAGACAGGAGTCCTGTTATCCTAGCACAGTCCTTGTATGGCATCATTTGAATTTGTCAGACGTTAGCCTTGGGATCCGTCCGCAATATGTAGCACTGCTGCTGACGCTGGGTGTTAGAAAGCAGCTCACTTATTCAACAATCGCCATTTTTATAAGGTCCACAGTTACGAGGGTCTTCAGTACTGCGGCAGGAGAGACTTTGTGATCCACACGAAGATAAGGGATGACATAATTGTGTTCCTTTGGAATTCGATTTTCTGATAAGTATATTTCTTGCTTTTTTAGACGAAAAAGGCTCTCTGGCGACTCATAATTGGCTCCGTAAGTCCAACAAAGAGCTATGATTAGACAGCGATGCAGATTCCCTAATCCGCCGTATCCGCTTTCACTAGACACCCCTCGATCACAAGGCCTCTGATAACCAGAACAGTTTCTGACTGAGGAAAGACATTTTTTGGCCACAGGAGTCCAACCTGACCATAGCTTGACCGTTGGTGGAGCATGTACTTGTAGATGCTGAGTGGAATCTGGTCGTGCTGAGAACTGGCGCCTACCTGTCTACGGGTAGAATGAGGAACGTATCAGACCACCGTCTCTGTAATGTGAATATATCTGAGTAGCCTATATAATGATAGTAATAATAATAGTAATGATAATAATAATAATAATAATAATAATAATAATAATAATAACAATAATAATAATAATAATAATAATAATAATAATAATAATAATAATAATAATAATAATAATAATAATAA